>CABHPH010144529.1:0-51796 GCA_902168325.1 Peromyscus nudipes
TTCAGCTCATGTTTAGGCAGTCATGTTGCTGAGACATTATGGGTGTGGTTTCTGACACTTTTTGGGAGACACAGTTCCACCCTCTCTTCTCCAGTGGTCACTGAGCCTTAGGTATGGGGTCGTTTTTGTAGATGTAGCCATTAGGATTAGGCTCCAAATCCTGCATTCTGATTGGTTGTGTTTTTTGGAATGGTCTCTGTTTCAAAAAGAATTCTCCTTGTTGAGGAGCGAGGACTACATTTATCAGTGGGTATAGGGGAAAATATTTGGAATGTAGTTATGGATTATGCTGGCTTAGTAAAGTGGTGGTTGTAGGTTCTACTATAGGATCAACGACTCCACTATCCCTGGGTACTTGACTAGGTTTCCGTACCAAGCATGGTTTTCTTCTTATTGAGTGGCTCTTAAGTGAAACTAGATAGTTACTGGTGTTCACATAGGTGTGAGTGCCACTGCTGCACCCCTAAGGTTATAGTATCCTGATCTTGATGTGGTTCATAGGCATCATCGCTGGGTAGGTTGCTGTCGGTTGCTTCCTTCCTTTGAAAGCTTCCATGGTGCCTTCTGGTACCATGAGCAGTGGGTCCTTAAGGAGGAGTCATTTAGGTCAGTTTCAGCTCCAGAGGCCTTCTGGCCCTGTGTCGGAAGTCTATGGTTTCTTCAACAATAGAGACTTACCTTCCTCCTTTAGGGTACAACTCAGGGCAATAGCAATAGACTGTAGTATTTTGGGGGTGTCTCTTGGACAACCCTGACCAGCAATTCAAAAGAACTTGCACCTGGTGTTGTTGTCTTTGGCTCTTGGAGGGAGTATTGTCAGCCCAGATGAGAAAATTATACTTAAGCAATATATTTATACTCAGATTTACACGTATTATAGGTTTTTAATAAACTGTGTGATTACTTGTGACATTTTTAGACATCTGTGGTAGTTTGTATGTAATTGGCCTCCATAATCTCATAGGGAGTGGCACTATTGGGAGGTGTGGCTTTGTTGGAGTGGGTATGGCCTTATTGGAGGAAGTGTGTCACTGTAGGGGAGGGTTTTGAGGTTTCCTATGCTCAGGATACCACCCAATGTCTCAGTTGACTTCCTGCTGCCCTCTGGACAAGATGTAGCACTCTCAACTCCAATACCATGCCTGTCTGCACACTGCCATGCTCCCTGTCACGATGATAATGGACCGAACCTCCACCCCAATTAAATGTTTCCTTTATAAGAGTTGCCATGATCACGGCTTCTCTTCACAGCAGTAGTAACCCTAAGACAACATCCTTACTATTGTTTCACTCTCTGCACTGCTTCTTCTGTATTTGTTTCCTTTCCCTCCTTAATTAGAGCCCCTCCTTTTCCCATTTCCTCAATCAGATCACTTTTACCTCATTATTCCCCTCCTTAATGCTCCCCCATGACCCCACTGAAAAATTTCCGTACCCTGATATTAAGTCTCTCCAACACAGTAAGCTGAATCAAGCTGAATTAAGAATCAAAGTCCAAGTTTATTGGGCAAAACATTCCCAGGTGATTTTCCCGGCCCTGACAGATGAGAACAGGAGAGGAGACTGAAAAAAAAAAAGAACCCATGTGGTCATTCTCTAGGAGGCCGTTTAAATAGCCCATAGATGCAGTCTTGAATAGCTCCCTGGGAGGAGTCACCCCTTGGGGGACTTTCTGAAAGGGGGCGTGTTTTGTAATGGGGGAGGGTGAGGCTGGAGTGGAGCTTCCAACATAAACATCCACGCCAGCTTGATCTCTTTTTCCTTTCCTGAATTCTGCAATTACTCCAGGATTTGTTCTCACATCTGAGGATTGGAGCTAGGAGGTGCCAATGAGAAAGTACATTTGATGTTTGCCTTTCTGGGTCTGAGTTACTGCACTCAATATGATTTTATCTCCCAGTTCATTCCATTTATCTGAAAACTTCATGATTTTATTTTTCTTTACAGCTGAAGAATATTCCATAGTGTCATAAGTATCACATTTTTATTATCCATTTGTTGGTTGAAGAACATTTAAGTTGTTTCAATTTCTTAGCTGTTGTGAATAGAGCAGTGATATGTCTGAGCATGTTTCTGTGAAATAAAGTTCGAGTCCTTTGGGCATATGCCAAGGGGTGGTATAGCTGGGTCATATGGTAGATTTATTTTTAGCTTATTTTTTAGAATTCTCTGCACTGATTTCCAGAGTGGTGGGACCAATTTGCAATCCCACTAACAGTGAATAAAGGCTCCCTTTCCCCACCTTCTTTTAGCATTTGTTATCAGCTGTTTTGTTGGTCTTTGCCATTCTCTCTGGGGTAAGATAAAATTTGAGATTCTGGTAAGATCTGGGAAAGAGGTATAGTCTCTCCTCAGTCTTTTTGGCTCTGGAGTGGCTCAGGTTAAAGATGTCTTGGATTGCAAGAGCCTGACGGAAGAAGAAAGGTGGAGTGTGGATTTAAGACTGATTTGCTTCTGTCTTTCTCTCTCTCTCTCTCTCTCTCTCTCTCTTTTTTTTTTTTGAGACAAGGTTTCTCTGTGTAGTTTTGGTGCCTGTCCTGGATCTCACTCTGTAGATCAGTCTGGCCTTGAACTCACAGAGATCTGCTTGGCTCTGCCTCCTGAGTGCTGGGATTAAAGGCGTGTGCCACTGCCTGGCCAAGACTGATTTGCTTTTCAAAGGCATGCTTTCAGGCAAGTTGCTTGTTATCACTAAGAATTAGTCACCTTGAGGTGCACAGCTTCTTCCTATTCAACCAAGTGTGGTGACACATGCTGGTAACCCCACCTGCTCAGAAGGCTGAAATTGGAGAGTTCCTAGTTTGAGGCCTACAAGAGATAAACAGTAACTCATCTACAAAAACAAGACAAAGCCAACAAGAAAAGTCATCTTAAAACACAGAAATGCATTCATTATCTGTCTTGCTGTTGAGACCAAATACTTGACAAGAAGCAACTTAAGGTTTGCTTTGGCTCATGATCTGGGGGAATTCAGTAAATAAGTTATGGTGAAGAAGGCGTGGCAGTTAATAGCTCTGCAGGGGTGTGGTAGCTACTTGCTCCATCTTAGTGGAACAGAAAGCTGAGAGAATGCATGCAATAAGGAAAGGACAGATGCAATTTATACCGAAGTCATGAACCTGGGAACCTACTTCCTCTAGTAATGCCCCACATTGTAAAGGTTGTCTAATTACTCCAAACAGTGACCCCAGATAGGGACTAGATACATGTGAACCTAAGGGGGATATTTTACATTAAAACCATGACATTCTGTCCCTGGCTCCCATAGACTCGTGGCTATCTGCCTTATATTGCAAAATACACTCAAAAGTCCTTATAGTCTTTATATTCCCAACACTGTTCCAAACTCCAAAGTCCTTTCCAATTCAAGTCAATGTCTTGACTATGATCCTCTAAAAATAAAAGCTATCTATCCACCCATCATCCATCCATCTCTCTATCTTTCTATCTCTGTATCTATCTCTGTATCTATCTCTGTATCTATCTCTGTATCTATCTATCTATCATCTATCTATCTATCATCTATCTATCTATCTATCTATCTATCATCTACCCATTCATCTATCTATCTATCTATCTATCTATCTATCTATCTATCTATCTATCTATTATTTATCTCTTTCTCTCCAATATGCAATGGCACAGAGTAAATATTTCCAGTCCAAGAGAGAGGAATAGGTGCATACCGAGGAGAAATTGGACCAAAGCAAGACTGAAACTTGGCAGGATGAACATAAAATGCTATAGCTCTGTGTCCAACACCTGCTGCTCTTGATAGCATAGTAGGCTTGGATAGTAGGCTTGGATAGTCCCACCCTTCTAGCTCTTCTACCTGTGACATGTATGGCCTCTCTCTTGGACAAGCTTGAGAAGCCTTCACATTTCCATGGCAAGCATTCCACATTTCTGGCACCCCCAATATCCTCAGGTCTCATTGCAACTTTCATTTTATGTTCATAACTTCAAACAATGGCTTTTTGCATCCCTCTGGCAAGGAATCAGATCTTGTCCTACACTGCCTGGCCTCAGCAGCTTTCTGGATCTTTGGCACAAGGCTTCAAGACTCCCTTATTCTTGCTTCTGCTGTGCTTGGAAAATCAGCACCCTGTGGATGATGTTAGTCTGCTGCATGGTGAAGATGTAGCCTGTCCCTCTCGCTCCATCACTGCAGTTGGCTCTCTGTATTTCTGTGGGAAAACACCCGCCTAGAAGGCTGTTTTCCATCAGGGTATCTGAAAGTGTTCTCTTTTCAGGAATTCTCTTTTCCAGTCAGTTGTACGTTAGACTCCATAGCCATAGGTGGGAGCCTTGCTCTCTAGGTGATGCTCCTATTGTATCAGGACAAAGTCTGTGTGTTCCTTTTAATGGTCCTACTCACTAACAATTACAGATGCTTTGTCTGCACACACCTTGCCCTAGCTTTAAGTATATATGCTTCCTTGACTAGCTGCTCATTTCTCTTCTTTCTGCCCCATGGTTCGCTTTTTCTTGCTTTAGTCCAGATAAAGTGCAGAGGTGACAACAGCCACACCATAGCCTGGGTGCCATGCTGTCTTGAGATTTCCTGAATGAATTGGACCTTCCCTTCTGAACTCAGTCTCACTCAGGTTTTCAGACCTGTGAAGAATATAGTCACATTCTTTGCCGGAGCACATTGTTAATGTTTTCCAACTCTGTTTCCACTTTGAAATCTCGTGATGCCAGCCTTTACTGCTGGCCTGTGCCTTAGCGTTCTAGTCTTGGGAGCACCCATTAAGTTCTGCTTGCAGCACACTAAGGCAGTTCCAAACTCTTCCAAACTCTTCTCACAAGCCAGTTTCAAAAGCATCTGAATTACAAAGTGGAGTTCACTGATAATGACTCCACCCAGTACCAATTTTACATATTAGTTGCTTTCTCACTCATGTTATAAACTGATGACAAGAAACAGAAGTTTATCTTGGCATATGATGTATGAGGATACAGTCATTCATGGCAGAGAAGGAATGGTCACAGGTCAGGTGGCACCAAGACATCAAGAGCGTGTCAGCTGCTTGCTCATATCTACAAGGGGTAGAAAGTGGTGTGGATATGACAGGTTGGAACCGACCAGGTACAATGTACACCAACAATTTATCCCCAGGGACTTCCTTCCTTCAGTAGCTCCTACCTCCTGAAGATTCCACAGCTGAGGGGCTAGAGAGGTGGCTCAGTGGTTAAAAGTACTTGTTGCTCTTCCAGAGGACCGAGGTTGTAGGTGGTTTCTATGTGGATTGTGGGTTTCCAGAATCCACACAGAGGCTCATAACCATTGGCTCCAGGGTATATGGCACATACAAACATGTAGGCAAAACACTTATATATAGGCTAAATAAAAGAAAAATATTCTTTAAAAGGTGGGGTTTTTGTTTGTTTTAAAGATCAAATAGCCACCCAAGACAGTGCCACCAACCAACTGGCGACCAAGCATCCAAACATATGAGCCCACAGCAGAGATTTCACAGTCATGACAGGACTTAGTACAAGTTACCTGGACAATCTACCAAGGTAGTACTTACTTAGCAGAAGTCAGTTACTAGAAGATCTGAAGAAAAGTCAGAATTCTAAAATAGATTTTGAGGAAAATCAGGAGAGATGGGAAGGTGTTTGAGCCTAAAACTCTGGTCTGAGAGGTGGAGGTGGAGATGGTGGAGAAGAAGATGGAAATGGTGAAGATGGAGGTGGAAATAGAGTAGAAAATGACTCAGGTGAGGTTCAAATCCCAGAGGTGACAAGAACACAGAGAGAAAAAACTCTGGATGGAAGGTAGAGTGTGAGGAGGGGTCACTCAGTGATTAACACCCACGGAAAGACCTGAGGATTGGGTGACTAAGGAATCATGAAGGTTCTGGTGTGCAGAGAAACAGAAGTGTTGTCATGGAAACCAAATGGCAGGAATTAACATGTGTGTGATATGGAGGCAGCAAAGCAGATCTCTGACTTTGAGAAGCTTAATGAAGAAGGGAAGGAAAGGGTAGTATTTGTGATTACAAGGATAATACTGCACGCTTCAAATCCTATTTGCTAATGTCAGGTTGTGGTGGTATTGTGTTCTCCAAAATATTGTGTACCTTAATAAACTTATCTGGGGTCAGAGAACAGGACAGCCACAATATTAAACATAGAGGTTAGGCAGTGGTAGCATACGCCTTTAATCCTAGCATTCCAGAGACAGAAATTCCTCTGAATCTCTGTGAGTTCAAGGCCACATTGGAAATGGCCAGGCACGGTGATACACACCTTTAATCCCAGAAAGTCAGCCTTTAATCCCAGGGAGTGGTGGTAGAAAGCAGAAAGATATATAAGGCGCGAGGACCAGAAACTAGAAGCATTTGGCCTGGAGAAGCGGCCTGGAGAAGCATGTGGCTGGTTAAGCTTTCAGGCTTCTAGCAGCAGTTCAGCTGAGACCCATTCTGGATGAGGGCTCGGGGCATCCAGTCTGAGGAAGCAAGACCAGCTGAGGATCCAGCGAGGTGAGATAGCTGTGGCATGTTCTGTCTCTCTGACCTTCCAGTGTTAACCCCAATAACTGGCCTCGGGTTTGATTTTATTAATAAGAACTTTTTAAGATTCATGCTACATCAGGTCTATGTTTTTTTGCTGGTGTCCTATAGATCCAGGGAAGAGAATTGGATTTACTTTTCTATGTTGTCATTGTGTTTCGTTTCTTATCTCCTTCATGGAAGTATAAGCATGAAAACAAAAATGCTGTGTTCCTGGGCTTTACATGCTCCACACTGAAAACTGATCCTAGTACACACTGCGTGGCATGGAGATGTGCTGAACAAAAGGATGAATGGATACATTTCTGAAAAGTAGTTTTATTCACCAAGTTAGTCGTAAATTATACCCCTTCAACTCAATCAGTCTGCATATATTTTTTCTTTGCTTCTGTTACTTCAAAAATGTAATTGTCAATGTAATGATGCCTAACGATACTCTGCTATACACATAGATGGCTGCCGAGCTCAGTTGTCATCAGAGAGGCTTCATCTGGCCACTGATGGGAACAGATGCAGACCCACAGTCAAACAGGTGGAGGTCGGGGAATCCTGCAGAAGAAGGGAAAAGGATTATAGGAGCCAGAGGGGTCAAGGACACCACAAGAAAACTCACAGAATCAACTAACCTGGGCTCATAGGGGCTCACAGAGACTGAGCCAACAATCAGGAATCCTGCATGGGATCGATCTAGGCCCTCTGCATATATGTTAAGTTGTGTAGCTTGATTCTCTTGTGGGAACAAGGGCTGTGCTGTCTCTGGCTCTTTTACTGGCTTTTGGGCTGCTACTCCTCATCCTGGGTTGCCTTGTCCAGCCTTAACACATGAGGAGGTACTTAGTCTTACTGCAACTTGATATGGTATATTTTGTTGATACTCTTGAGAGACCTGCCCTTTCCTGAACAGAAATGGAGGAGCAGTGGATTAAAGGGTGGGAACACAGGGGGGGGGTGGGGGGAGGAACTGGGAGGAGAGGAGGGAGGGAAAACTGCGACTGGGATGTAAAATAAATATATAAATAAATAAAGTTATTTTAAAAATGTAATTGTCAGTTCATTTCCTTCAAAAGTATTTTCCTAAATTTTTAATGTTTGCATGTGTGTGTATGTGAATATGTGCACTTATGAGTATATGCATCCATGAATATGCTTGTGAAGGCCAGGTCCTGGCTCTATCATGTTCTATATCCACGGAGCCATGACTCTAGGCCCATATTTCCCAGCATTAATGCGTTTAATGTAAATGAACCAATTATTTTGCCATGAAGTTTGAGAAGGGAAAACATCCTTTCTACTAGCTTTTTTGGCCTCGTCAGAGCGTGAGGATCCCTGTAGTTTGAGGACCACCTTTGAAAAGTTGAGACATGCTGTAAGACTGCCAGTGACCCTGCTGCCTGTTTAGACCCCATGCTTTCTGTTCTTATTCAAAGGTGCACTGTCAGGAATCTGGGCTGGGAACCTCTTTTTGCAGAAACAATGACTGCCTTCCTCCAGCTCTGAGCCCAAGAGACTCTCACCTTTGTCTTTGGAACAAGAGCAAGAAAGGAGACATGGCCTCACTCCTCTTCCACCTGTCCCTTAGGCCCACAGTCTGCACCATGGAGTCCTCTCCAGTTTGGCTCTGATGAACTGGAGAACTCTTCCTGCATAAACACCGTGTCCCAGGTAGGGCAGGGATCTCCGGTTCCTTGTCTTGAATACGTTGTTCCAGGACTCACCCTGGGTGAGTGTCTGACTGAGCAGAGTGGAAGGAAACAGACATGAAGAGATAAAAACAAAACCCAGTCACATCTGAGAAGGGTTTTACTGACATTCCCAATAAAGCTGTGGTTTGGAGGTTATGTGAAACGGACACAGAGTAAATAGAAGGAACAGTCTCTAGCTTCGTATAGGGAATCAGCTTCTGCTTTCCAAACGGCTATTGAATTTACATGAGATGGTCTCACCTCTCTTGCATGCAGAATGGCTTTACTGATGCATTCCTCCTGTAGGAACTGAGAAAATACTAAGTAAACTGGTTCCTGTGTGTCCTATTCATCTCCCTAACCTGTTTAGGAAGACTCTAAATTTGCTAACTGTGATGAAATTCAAGTGACGGGACTCTTCACTGAACAGATAGTATAAGAACCTTAGCAAAACTGCCAGACACCTATCCCAGCAATGAAGGGCCAAGAAAAGCATTCTCAGGAGTTAGTGTTCCACAAAGAAGGACACTCCAGTGTCTCAGGACTTTGACAGTGCTGGTGCAGAGGAAAACTGGACAGCCCACAGAGCGGCAACCTTGAACAGAGGGGCAAGACACAGAAATTCTTTTGACATCCATGTTTGTCCACTTATTTGAGTTTCTTATGAAGATATGAAGACATCTTGCGTGACTCAAATTGTAGCAACCTACTGTAAACATAGACACAATCCCTACTACTCTGTCTTCCTGCAGCCTGTTCACAGATACAGTCAAGTCACCGAGTGCAGAAGGAGTGTGGTCTTTGAAATCAGACCAGCAGCCTGAAATCATTAACATCCACCTCCAGCATCCCCCCACCCTGACCCAGGGACTCCAGATACTCAATGCCATTCTTAGAATTGTTACTGTAACGAACTACAATGGATGGGATTGAAGCCGGAAAAGTTCACTTTGGAGATCATTTCATGCCTCACTCAGTCTGTTACTTGGCTCTGTTGCTTTGAAGGCATAAGGCATGGTAGAAAAGGCCTGTGTCAGCCATGTGTGTCACTTGGGTCAGCCAGGAAATAAAGAAAAGAGAGGAAGTGACTGGAGACTCACTATTGCCTTCCAGTGCACATCTCCAAGTGCTAATTCTCTTCCCCTAGGCTCCGACGCCTAAAGGATACAGTGTTTCCTTCTGTCTGCTGCCCTTAACCTTGGGCCACTGGGGGCCAGTTAAGATCCAAACTTAGGGTGTCGGGTTGTCTCAGCTGGTAAAGGTGCTTGCTCTCAAGTCTGATGACTTGATTTCATTTTCTGGAACCCACCCGTATAGTAGAAGGAAAGAAAATAGAAAATCTCCCTTGGACCTCCACACTTGTGTTGTGGCACACACTTGCCCACATTAATATACATATAGGTAAAATAAGTAAGTGTACTTTAAAAAATATCTAAACCATAGTATTCAGTTTGCTCTTCCATAAGAAGAAAGGCTACTTTTTGCCTTTTACAGTTATGGGGAGATTAGGAAGAAATAGAGGCAAAGAATCTAAGACAATAAACAGAATATAAAAAATAAATAATTGAGAATTTTACTTCCCTTGGTTTCACCTTAATTGTTTCACAACAAACATTATAACACTATCCCAAGAAATAATAATAATAATAAGAGAACCAATAAACTATAAGAATGTTCTATTCTTTCCCCTTTTCCGGTATTTTGAAAACTATTCAGATGATAGTAACTGGCTGTTGAAGAGGAGAGAAGTCTGGGATGTAGCTCAGGGGAAGGATGCTTCGCCAGCACCCACAAGCTCTGTTTTCACACCTAGAACCTATATAAACAATGAAAACAGACGAACAGGAAAAGGGTGAGAGAGTCAAGGTGAGAGCAGTAGACTACCCTGGAACGTGCAAAGACCCGTTTTATATCACTTCCTCTTTATTTAATTGTCAGCAAACTGTTCTTTTTGTAGACGTTGTGAAGACGACATAAGGAATTTGTATATTTCATTGTGGAGGAATTATTTCCTCATGAGGATGTTCCATGTACATATTTCTGTTTTCGTAAACTGCTGATGCTGGTTGATTCAGAATACCTTCAGTTTTCAGGAGACTCTTTTCTTCTGGAGTCCTTTCTCATCCACAAAGGCAGTGATAAATTATAATTTAAATAATGCGCCTCGGTTAGAACATAACAGAGGTTGACTTAAGGTACACCGACTTTGAAGTACATATGTGTCTGCTATAAAGAATATGCATATTTACTAAATATGCATGTCTATTTTCCCAGAAGGTGCAACTTTGGCAAAATACATTCTAGTTTGAAAACTCTTCATGCTTAGGTCTGGCTGTGTTACAGCTTATATAATACTAATTAGGCACTAGCTTGGAGCTATGTATTAAAAAGCTGGCAAGATTTTCATCATATATCTGAAAGGGAAAATAGTACGATGATTATGCACATATTTAAGGCTATGAGAGAAATATCCATACCATTTGACAGTGAATCTGCTCCATGAGGTGAAGGAGAAATAAGAAGACGCAGAGAGCTGACCAGACTCTGCCCTTGTTTTTAAAAATATTTCACTAAGCGTGATCATAAATATCTCACAAGACCCTGAGATTAAACAATAATAACAATGAAACTTGCAGAGAGCCTTATTTCAGACAGACTTCTGTTTGATGTCTGTTTTTGTGAAAGGAATGGGGATTCTCCAGCGTAAGGGAGCATTTTACAGGGTTGACATTCAGACTGCAAAAGCTCCTAGTGTATACATGATCTCACTTTGGTATTTACTATATATAGTTCGTGAATTTCTGGAGATAGTCGACTTGCTATTTTTAACTTAGAGAACACTTACTGTATAGTTAATCTAAATTAATATTCAAAGAGATTATTAAATTTATAGTTTTGCCTTAACCTCTTAAGATTTTGAGTGCCAAATTTATCTTAAAATCTTTTTGTAAATATTAAGTAACTTGCTGATTGATCAAAAAAGTTCTTCATTAATAATAATTATTATTATTTTTTGTTTTAGATAGGGTTCACATAGTTCCAGCTGGCCTTGAACTTGCTGTATAGTTGAGGATGGCCTTGGCCCTCATTTCCAAAGTGCTTAGATTATAGGTATGTGTTGCCACACCCACTTCCAAGTACTTTGAATTCCAGAAGTATGTCCCTGTGTATTCTGTGTGCCTGTCTGCTCTGGACTGGTGACTTCTCTGCAGGCATGAGAACGAAGAAGCTGCCGTAGCTGATGCTAAAGCAGAGCAGGTGTCTATGGTAAGAATCCAGGATCACCATCAGCTCCCGTCTCTCCTTGAACCTGTTTTCTTCCTTGCTTTCCCTTCCAGCCACCTTGACTTTGGACGTCTGCATGGTCTGCTCCCTCACTGGCTGTCAGCCCTTTCCTCTGCTGGTGTTAACCATTCACATCACATGTGAGTGCACTAGAGGCCACAGAGTGCATCAGGGGAGACGAGAAGGGATCTTGATGGTTTTGATCTTGCCGTAATTTTATTTAGGTGCACAGGACAGTCAGTCTATCATAAAGCAATTTTTTAATTCCTTTTATATAATTCTTTGGAGAAAAATTAATGGGTCTATGTCTGATGGTCTTATTGACATTTATACATAAAAGCTTAAATTAGAATGACAATTCTCATTGTCATTAGCAAAGTCACCATTCATCGAGAGTCCACAGGGCAAATGCTAATGCCATTTCTCTAGTTTTCATTAATGTTGACATACGGTATTAAAATTTGTTGAAGACATTTATGAATCAGTACTTTTCTATATGAATGTGCTCACCCATTACAAAGGCATTTTTAATTGTTTTATGTGTGTGCATGTATATCATATCTATGTAAATAAGAAAAAAGTGCATAGACGTAGCTATTTATAAAACACTAACAACAATGAAGAGGTAACTCATATTCTAATGGCTACGCATGATGAAATGCCACTCAGAGCATGACAAAGAGTTGTTAAAATGGCTCCACAGATAAAGACTCACATGGTGGAAGGGAAGAACCAATTCTTGCAAGTTTTCCTGACTTTCACACATGCACTGCAGCACACAGGCATGCAAATAATGATTCTGGGGAATAGCTTCAAATCCTAATATCTGGGCACTGTAAACACCACCTTACTCTGTCCCCTGTGGAAAAAATTAGATGTTTTTTCCTGCTTTGTTTTGTTTTTGTTTTTTCTTAACTCATCTGTAAGGGAAATAAAGTAACCTGCACATTTCATTTCTTTTTGAATTTCCTGAATAAGCTCTCCAATACAGGGTGATATGTTTCAGAAAGTAGAGATTGGGGTGTAAGTAAAGGGAAATGTTAAGACTCCTCTGCCCAGCTTAACCCCCGGAATGCCGTGTATCCACCCCATTGCTTGATTGTGGATTCACCTGTGTTTGCTGGCTTCAGAACTCCTTTCCGGACAGATGTCTTATCCTCATCTATTAATGTGTCAATGTGGATGAGAAAACTGACTCTCATCTTAATCAAGATGTTTTCTTAAATTATATATGTTCTTTTTTATAATGGTTGATTCAATAGCTTATTATTTGAGTTAGAAGCAACCCGCAAAGCTGTCCAAAGGTGAGAAGAAGCATAAAAAGGCATTGTTTTATGTATTTTCCCCAAATTCTGCAGTGGAATGCGTGCCAAACAATATGACTCTAAGCAAATCCCCTCGGTGCTAAGAGTTGTAGTGAGCACATGCCTAAGCCATTTGCATGCTAGGAGCAAATGCAGAGCACATGTTCTCAAACACGTTCATGTGAGAGCAGCATGCACTCTAGAGCCAAGAATCTGAACGCTGGCCGGAAACGAGAGAGGGTGTAAAAAGTCCACATACAGAAATGTAACGCTTGTCTTTAATGTCTAAGCTCATTCCTTCCAACAATGGGAAATTGGTTTAATGAATGAGAGGGGAGTGGCTTGTTGCAGTTTGGCTGCCTGTGGCAGATTTTATAAAGCAGAAATATTCTTGCACTTCCAACAGTAATGAAAGCCACAAGGCAAGATTTCTGGTTTCATTTATCATCAAGGTGATTAGGCTATGGAGCAAATGCTTAAAATAATACCAAAGAGATAAAAAAAAAACATTCATAGTCATGGGAAACCACCTATGCTAATTAATCCAAAAGTAAGAAATACTAAAATTTATTCAGAAGAATATTGCTTATCTACTTCAAAGTTGACAGACGAGACGATGATGCGTTCATGGCAGGCGTGCTGTTCTGTTAGGATATTTGATTGGGAAATGTTATAATCAATAAAAATATTCTTATGTACTTACTTCACTTGTGCATCGGCATGCCAGCCAGGGTGCACATGGGAGGGTTGGAAGGCCGCTTTGAGGAGTGGATTCTCTCCTTCCACCACGGGTCCTCAGGAGCAGACTCAGGTTGTTAGGTTCACACAGCAAGAGTGTTTATCTGCTGAGCCATCTTGCTAGCCCCACAATACAATTTTTATTGTATATGGTAGAATCTGAAAGAATCCAGTTGTACAAGTTGTACAGTTTGGGAAAGGGAATAGCCATCATGAGTCAAACAGATTATCCTATACATAGAATGTTGCTGACTAATTTTGCTCAATGCTACTCATTTTTGTTCCATTTTATGTTGAGACATACTGCCAATACACCTAGAATCACAGCCGTGTTTCCGGTGGCGGGAGTGGTGGTGATGGTGGGGGGCAATTACATTTACTCTGATCTGTGGACAGAATCCCTCATCCCCTCTGATCATCTCAGCATTCAATGAGCAGCGGTGACATGGAAAACCAGCATGAGCTCAGGAAGAATCAAGTACAAGTTCCCGTTGGAGACAAGATACTTCCTTGAACTTGGAGCAAGTTGTGCAGCCCTGGAACATCAATCCTTTCTCTAACTGTGGGAATGGTACTATCCCTACTTTCTGGAATTGCAGCTGTAAAGATGGCATTGGATACCATGTTGCACGCTAGGCACTCAGCAAATATAAGTTATTCTCTTTTTGATGAGCATGGGAAGCCCGGATGATTATAAGCAAAGTAACTGAAGGGCATGTATCCCTGAAGGGAAATCACGGGAAATGTCTTCACATTTGATGGGCAGTGGGCCAAGTCGATGCACCATGGTTAGGGTGGATAAGGCAGCCCGCTGCCTCCTGTCTGTAGTACATCGCACCTTCTCTGTCAGTTTCTCTCCAGCAAGCTCAGTTTTCAGTGGTTCCAATTTCCTGCCCTTCAAAATAGCTCAAAGTAAACAAAACAAAAACAAAACAACACTGTTCTGAGAAGAGATGAACTTTAGCCCTAACACCCGATGCCAGGGACCATCCTAAATTACACTGTGCAGATTCAAAGGCACTTTCCCACCACTGATTTAAAATTAAATCATTATGTGAAGACACACCGATTTATATTAAAATGTTCACGGCAGTGGGAGTGGTCAGGCTCTCACATGTACATTTTCAGGGTCATCACTTGGTGTGTAACACGCGGGGAGGGTCCTTTTTATTTTCACACGGAATAATGACAAATGATGACTCAGAAGTTCCCAAGCATATGAAACACTTCTTCTAGCAGCGATACTCACTATATATTAAGTATAGCAACTTATTGCAATACAGAAATGGGCGTCACAGTAAGAGGAACAATCACTTCAACCAACAGCAGTAGCACATTTTCAAGAAAAAAAAAATACTATTTTTCCCCACCATTTTAGTTGCTCATGAGGGTGGTTACACAGGTGTTGAGATTCACAGAATCTTTCATTCTTTTTAAATCCAATAGAGATACAGCATAAGTTAATTTTCAAACAGACCCTTGGATAAAGGAAAAGCAAAAGTGTCATTTATAAAACAATCCTTCAAGTTTAGATGTGAGAAACCTGGAAATCCCATAAGGAATGACTATCTGGAAAGGTTTAGAGAGCCGTTTCTGCTTCTGCTGAATGAAGTGATTGTGAGCATGCAACCCATCTGTTGGAATTTTGTCACATATGTTTATATTACCAGCTGGTACCAATCAATGTAGAGATGAAAACTCCAAGCCCCATTGGTGTGATCATAAAGACACTGGGCATGTCACAAGCATCTATTAACCACTGCTATGTGTTAGCTGTTAAAGAAATGGCGATGAGTATCTCCAGACAATAGGTACACCAGCGTTTTCTTCACCTGAATAGTATATAACAATGAAAATTCTAATATAGTATTTAAACCATTACATGATGTTTAGCTAGGAGTGGGTGACAGGTGGTTAATCCCTCTGGGTTGACTGGGACACAGGCCATCTGGGTTGCACAGAGGGCTTGACTGGACTGAGGGCAGTTGTCTTCCTGCAGCCTGTGTGTCATTCTCATGGCTGCAGTGTGGCAGAACCCTCACCTACAATACTCAGCACTCCCTTTACTGGTGCCCAGGACTCCCTCACCACTCAATTCCTCCAAACATTTAGACCTCTGCAGGGGGTAACTGACCTGGTTCTGTAGCCTTGGAAACCCTCATCTGCCTTCTAGCTTCTGAAGAGTCTTTGGCTCTCCCACTGTACACAGTAAAAAAGGCCCAGAAGTCTAATCACTTCCCAGTAAAACCAATTGGACCAAACTATAAAGTTTTTCTTTCACGTTAACCCTAAACCAAATAAACATTCCTGAGAACTCTGAGGGGCATGCTGAAATGTGTTTCCAGCATTTCTTATCTTGTTGAGTTACATATAGACACAAAGGAAGACAAAGACAGCCCTGAGGAGATTGTTAGAAGATGAAATACATAAAAATAATTAAAACTAGAACTGTGTGCCTGTGTACAATCAACTAGACAAATTTAATACCAGTGCTTTCCCCAATGGAAAAGGGAATCAGTCATCAAAAGGATTCGGTGCAGAAGCGGTAATTCCCTACGTAAAACATACTTTTTCTATTGCAGATTGAGTAAGAACTTGGTCTCTGAACCCCAGTAGCGTAGAAATTAAGCCCTCCTTCACCATAGGGCAATCAAATGACCCGGGGGCAAATTATTAATTCTTTCTAATATTGATTTCTTTTTTCGAGATAGGGTTTCTCTGTGTAGCTTTGCGCCTTTTCTGGAACTTGCTTTGTAGACCAGGCTGGCCTCGAACTCACAGAGATCCGCCTGCCTCTGCCTCCCGAGTGCTGGGATTAAAGGTGTGTGCCACTCCCCGGCTTCTAAGATTGATTTTTGTCAGCATTTAAAATAATCAAACTCCGAGGTAGCCTCTAAAATCTCCCATCATCCTTCCTTCCTGGAAGTGGCATACTTGGACAGTTCTGTCTTGTTGAGTGCAGGCTGCCACCATGACTTCCTTCTAAACAATAGATCACAGATGAAACAGAGGGGGAGACTGGGGCTAAGTTACAGAAAGAGGGATGCTTCCTTCTTTAGAATCCATTCTCTTATTTATTTCAAATCCCTTGCCTTCCAAGGAGCAATGTGCCATGCTGGCAGCAGGCCTATTAAAATTCACAAGTGGGAAGTGACTAATGTCTCCAGGCAATAGCCAGTGAAGGCCTGAGATGTGACCACAGCCAAATGCGTAAACATGAAGCAGGACCTTGCAAATGCTAGACCTATACCACTGAGTGACACTTAGCTGGAAAGCAGATTTTCTAAATCCTGATAATAGTAAACATGTGCCTAAGGCACCCAGCTAAACTATCTTCCTAACCAACAGTGACTATGCGATTCTGAGTGTTGATAGTTTGGAACTGCCAAATCGGAGGTACTTTGTTACAAAGCAGTAGGGCACCAATACAAACTAGAGTAATAATAAGAACTTTGTTGGGCTGTTGTTTTACAAACAGAGCCTGAGCAGAGCAAGTCCACAGCCCAGTCACTGGTGACAATGGCTAGTTGACTCTCCATTGAGAGGAACAAAAAGATCTTATTTTTAATATTGTGAGACGAAGGAATTTAAGCAAAATCTTTAAATGCGAGTGACTTTGTTTTTCACACCCAATTCTTCCTCTTTTCAAGTTGTAACTTTTACTGCTGGAATTTTCTGAAATCATTCACTCTATAAGAGGAGAAAACCTGCAAAGGTTAATTGCACCATGTCTACCTTGTGAGATAGTCTAGAGGAGTCTGAGTTCAGAGACAACCGTAGTTGTCTAGATAACCCACAAAGCCCAACCCACATACACTGCCCAGTATTTTCAGTGACTCCCAGAGAAGCTAGCTATCTGTCAGGCTTTCTGTGTTAGAGACATAATTGTGGAAATCCATTCTTCTTATTCATTTCTAAGCCTCTCTGGGTGGGTTTTGATGATAGCCACATTACTTATGTGTTGTTGAATTCTGTCTGCAGACTTTAATTAATGAAGGTTCCAGTATCTTCACAGAATCATTCATTTTTCTAGACATCTCCTTGACAACCAAAGTCAAACGTTCAAAAGACCTACAGTTCTGGCAATGGAGCACTTGAGTATGACTTACTTCTCAAAAAGTAGGTCATGTTTCAGGAGAGGAATGCAGAACCGACAGAGAGAATTACTCTTATCTTTCTCCATGTTTCCTGAACCTGTCCTTGTAGACAGGTGGAATACATTCCTTTTATATAAAATGGAAAAAAAATTGGTATAACACCAGAATTTTTTAACCTCCCCCTTATTCGTTAAAGTGCAGTATCATTTTTAAAGTGCCGTAAAAGTCCGGCCACATGCCTAGGCTGTGATTCAGCTAGGACTGTGGCCAACTTGGGGATTCTGCAGACATTAATGGCTCAGTTGCAATACTATTAAACGGGCCAGGGCCTCTTCCTCTAGTAAGATTTTTATGCTTAGCTGATAAAGAGTGAAGGAAAGCTATTAGTGCACTTGACCTTTCTCAAAGAGGGCTGGAATGCAAAGGACAGATCCTGAAGATGTATGTCTGCCAAGTCCAGACATATTTAATTCAGCAGGCTAGCTGTGGCTCATCATGAGAAATTCTGATTTGTTCTTAGTGGAATAGGCTTAAGCACTCCATGAGCAGCCATCTTAGAATATTGGCAAGAGAAGTGATTATTTTGCCTCTGTGTGTATTAGATAAGTCAAATCCATACTCAGAGAGGCTATGGAGAGCAAAGGATGATGCCCACAAGCACAAAGGGCTGCCTTTGACCCCATTTTTCTGTGTGATCTTACACAAGTTTTAATCCTTTAAACCTTGAGTTAGAATACCAGAGTCAAGTGAGTCTAGGTTAAAAACAAAATACATAGATTTTGTGCTTTCTTCCAGCTTCTAGAATATGTAATTTTTATTAACATATACTAGTTATATAAAAGAATGGATCTTACGATATTTTTGTGTATATATATATAATACTCTGATTTTTTTCACATTTTTAAAAAATTTTGAAATCATAATTTAATTGTAACATTTCTCCTGTCCCTTTTTCCCTCCAAGCCCCACCCCCATATTCTGCTTCCTCCTTTCCTACACATTGGTGGCCTCTTTTCTTACTAGTTGTTATTGCATGCATGTAAGTTTATGTATATACATATATATTTCTAAATCAAACTTGTCCAGTCCATATAGTGTTACTTGTATGTATGTTTTCAGGGAAGACAGTTTGGCACTGGACAACCAATTCCTACCTCATGTTCTTCTTTTTTTATTTCTCTCTTTTTTGAAAAATTTGAGGCTTCTCAGAAATAGATTAGAATACACAGTGCTTTAGCAACATGTGTATCCAGAATTCTAACACTTGCATATTTTTTTTCTTGTCTCTTACTTTGGGCATGGCTTGTTTACAAGGTTAAACACACACACACACACACACACACACACACACACACACACACACAGAGAGAGAGAGAGAGAGAGAGAGAGAGAGAGAGAGAGAGAGAGCTGCTAATAACTCATAGTATCTATTTCTTACAACAAGAAAACATCATTCAAAGGAACACATTGACTTAACCTTGTTTGCAGCACAGAAGTTAAAGGCTTAGCATGCCTCAGAAGGCTCCACACCAATAGTCAGGAGGTGAGTGGAGGCAGTAGCTGAGAAGGGCATGGGAGATGGGCTGGGTGCCTCCTGGGCAATTAACCCTATAGGGCTGTACTCTAAGCTTAAGATGCCAAGGGAAGAAATGGTAACAAAAAGGTAGAGTGGTTAAAAGTACTGCCAAATCATTCAAAAGACATAAAAGTGTCCAGCCAAAGGCTGAATATTTATTTCCAAAGAGTTTTTTTTTTTAATCAGTTTTGTAAAGCAAGTCCTTCATCTCTTTTGTCAAAATCACTTGGGAACTTTGACATTTGTAGTATTCCAGAGTACCTTAGACTTAGCTAGCCTATAAACAAATTAAGATTCCCAGAGCTTGAGAGACAGCCCAGTGTTTAAGAGCCCTTGCTGCTCTTCCAGAGGTCCCTGATTGAATTCCCAGCACCCACATGGCATCTCACGATCATCTACAGCTTCAGTACCAGAGATTCAGCTCCCTCTTCTGACCTCTGAAGGTAACAGACATACAGGGTGGTATACAAATATACATGCAGATAAAAATCCCATATACATAAAAGTAGAATAATTTAAAATGCTATTTAAATAAAACTATATAAGCTCCCTAAGAGCTTATTGACCACTGGAGTTGAGACTGAGAGCTGGGGCTTGGTGATTCCCAGTGTGGATTTCAGAGCAGAGACTCCAGTGTGGCCTGGGAGCTCAGCACAGTAAATTCTCAGTTCCACCTCAGACTGGCTTCAGAAACTTGCTGGCAAGGCCCACCAACGTGCATTCCTCGGGGTCCACCAGTGTCTGTAGGCTTATTAAGGTTTGGGAACTGCTCCAGGCCATCTAATCTTTCTTTCAGGTCACTTTTATGTTTTCCAAATGTATTGCTCCTTAGTCTCAGCATTTAAAACGTGCAATTAAAAAACAACCAAACTTCCAAATGTTTTATTTCAAAAATGCTCCTGCAGCATAAGGGGAGTCCTGATGCCATTTGCAAAGGAATTCGTGTTTCTGATGCAGACTTTCATTTTCATGGATGCTGTAAAAGGATCTTCGGGACTCCAAGGAATTCCTGCATTACCTTTTCAGATGGTGAACTTGGTAAAATGGGAATAGTTAAACTCAGACTCCCCGGTGGCAAGCTGGGCCAAAGCTGAAGTGGCATGGTAATAAAGGCATTCTGCTGTGCCAGGAGAGTGCATTCCTATTTGGAGAGAGATTCTAGAGGTCTTCAAATGCCCAAGACTGGACTTTCGATTTCCTGGGTCCTACAGATGGTGCATTCTTCTGAGGTCTTAGTGGACCTTTGACCTCATGGGCTCCATGGTGATGGGGCTCATTATTTGAATTGGTATGAATCTAAGACAGTTTTTTAATTAAATTTTTTCATTTATTTTACATACCAACCACAGTTTTCCTCTCTCCTATCCTCCTGTTCCCTCCCCCCATCTCCCATCTAACCTCCTCCCATCCACTCCTCCTCCATTCAGAAAGGGGTGGGCTTCCCATGGGAGTCAGCAAAGTATAGCATATCAAGTTGAGGCAGGACCAAGCTCCTCCCTCTGCATTAAGGCTGGAAGAGGCATCTCAGCATGGGGAATAGGTCCCCAAAAGCCAGCTCATGTACCAGGAACTGGTCCTGATTCCACTGCTAGGGGTACCACAAACAGACAAAGGTACACTTGACTGTCACCCACATGCAGAGGGCGGACCATGCAGGCTCCCTAACTGTCAGTCCAGAGTCCATGAGCTCCCACTAGCTCAGGTCAGGTGTCTCTGTGGGTTTCCCCATCATGATCTTGACCTTCCCTGGCTAAGACAGTTTTAAAATGTACTTAAAACAGGAGGAAACAAAGGATTGGATGTGAGCTTCAGCATCACAAAGGAACAAAGGATTTGATGTTAACTTTAGCATCCCAGAGGATGGGGATTTATTTGAGAAATGTACAAGTATACAATCTGCTGGAGATAGTCTCTTCTGGTTCTAAGAAGCCAACATGATTGCAGTCATCCTCTTCATATACACTTCTGTAAGTTGGAAGGTGTGTTTGTTCTGTGCTAATTCACCAGTCTTGGAATTTCTACCAGAAAATGCACTGAAGATTGTTATCAAAGAGAAACAGGATGACTGCCTTCCCAGTTTGAGCATTTTGGAGAGTTGCTAACTGAGAAATGGAGAGGTATGATTCCCTTGTAATAAGTAGGTATGGAACATTTTTCAGGTGGATGACTTGCCCAGTCTTGGCTTGCTTTTAAACCAAGGATTGTGTGTGGGATGTCAATATATAAACATACCTCACAGGGTGTTGGTGGAGAGCTGGTCATAGATGTGTTTGCAACATGTGAGCAGCAGAGGGAGAAGACAGGTATAGTTAGGTATGCAACACCTCAGACTTCCAAACTAGATCAAATAGAATTAGAGATTCACAGGGTTGGGAGGGAAATGCAGAAATTAGGAAATGTCTCCAGGCTATGATGCAACTCTGACCCCAGGAAAGATTTCATTGTTGCAGTTAAAAGCATCTTTGTAGTAGGATAAACACCAAATGAAAAACCTACACTCCTATTAACCATCAATTTGAAAGAGACAGTTAATGTTGTTGCACATTGCTACTGGCCAATAGGATCATACTTATGTATTAAGTGATAAACTTTGCATTTAATGATAAAAGAATGAGTGACATTTGCCAAATCACAAAGAAATAGCAAAAAAGTGAAGTCATAATTGTAGTGTAAAGCTATTTTTTAATATTTCCTTTACTTTTATTTTTATGTATAGGCGTTTTCCCTGCATGTATGCACCATATATGTGCCTGGTGCCTATGGAGGCCAGCAGAGTGTTGGATCCCCTGGAATTCGAGTTAAAAATGCTTGTGAGCTGCCATGTGGGTGCTGGGATTCAAAGTCAGGTCCTCTGGAAAAGCAGCAAGAGCTCTTAACGGCTGAACCATCTCTGCAGCCCTGTGTGAAGCTTTTGGTTTTAGACCGCTTATAAAACCTTCTAAAGGTAGAGCTTCTAAGAAGTAAAAGAAGCAAAGTGGAGCACATTTAGTCCCCCAGCTCAGCTTTGAGTTCTTGACTAGCAGAGGGCTTAGCAAATGGTCACTCAGTGGTGGGTTCCGGGACGCACTTACGATCTCATTAGTGTCACTTAAAATGTGGACACGTATAGAAACAAACTTTTGAGAATAGCTTTTATTTATCTTTGAAAAGTCTGAAATATTTGGGATAAGGTGCTTCACAATCTCCTCACCAACTGTGATTATTTAAACAAACAGATTATTATAAAAATTGAAAGGAAAATTTCCCTAAAACAAGTATGAGAAGTGAAATCATATCTTTTTATGATCTTGAACAAATTATAGTTTGACTTAGTCACCTTCTTAGGCTTCTTATTTGCTTACTTATTGTATTTCTCTTTAGAGGCTAGAATATACATTCTTAATTTATGATAAACTGTCTTGAGTTAGGATTGTATTTATTTTAGAACAATACAAGAGTCATATAATTCAATTTACCCCTTTCTAAATGGTTTAATTTTTAATATATCTGTTTGTATTATTTACTTCACAATATATTACTAACTTTACTGATTTAAAGAGAAAAACTACTATTTTAAATTTTAAAATTGCATTGGTTATTTATTTATTTATTTATTTATTTATTTATTTATTTATTTATTTATTGGAGTTTTCCTTCATTCCCAAAGTAGCAGGGAAACAATTTCCCTTCACCCCTAATTTCCTTCTCATAGCAAAGATCTGGTGGTGATGTGCTGTCTTGGAGTCCAGCTGAAAAGGTCTTCATTTCATTTAAATTTTTTTCATTTAAAATTTGAACAATATTTTGCCAAATGTGAAATTTTAGGTTGACTTTTTGGTAATAGAACTTTAAGACATTTTTATAACTTCTGCTGTACACAATGAGAAATTGGCTTTAATGTTGGTCCTCTGACTTTACTGTGACTTTTTCATCTGACCTAAGGTTTTCTACCATCTTTTCTTTTCAGGGAAGAATTGTATGACTTGTAGCTAGTGTAGGATTTTCTTTGTATTTAATCTATATGGAGTTCTCTGAGTATCTTTGTTTTGTGGCTTTGTGTCTTTCATTGATTTTGAAAACAAGTAACAACAAGAAAAGTCCTGCCTTTGTCTCTTCAGAAGTCTCCATTCCCCTGTAGTGGGTAGCCATTCCAGCTTTGACCTGGAAGCTCCAACCCCCATTGAGGCTTTAGTAACCGTCACGCCTACAAGGTAGGGCTGAGAGAGGACGCTGAAGACCCGGGTTCCAGATGCGCGGGCTCTCTTAGTGCCTGGACCCTGGATGCTGGAGGTAGACCAAGCAGAGTTCTCCAGAGAACACCGCCGGACTGTGCCACACCTTTCCCAGACTCTGTAAACTATCCATTCACTTGTAAGTTACCCCACAGAATAAACGTCCCTTCTAACTACGTGGAATGGCCTTAATAATTTCACCAATATTCCCCACATTGTTCCTTCCCTGTGCTCACGACTGTAGTCCACACACAGTAGACATTTCCTGTTGCTCTGCTTTCTCAAGCTCTCTTTTCATCCTCTTGTGAGAGTGCAGATTGCCTGTACTCATCTGTCAGTGGGTTCTCTGATTCCTTTACTGAAGGGTCCAGCAATATAGAAATATAAAATTGTAAACCTAAAAAACAAATAAATAAGAGCTGACAGTCATCAGCTCTAAAGGTTAACTTCTAACAATGACTCTCTGCTTACAGCCAGCTCCTCTGTCAACAGCCAGGGGTTAACTTTTAACCCCCCTTGCCCCTTATAGCCAACAATTGCCTGGACAAAAGTTGACTTTTAATAGATGTTTCTATGTGACTTCCAGCATGCACCCCATGCCTGATGTTTCTATGGGACTCCTAGCATGCACCCCATGCTTGATGCTTTCCCCTTACTATAAAAAGGGGGCCAGAATCTGCCTCCATTGCCACAGCCTCAAAATTCAACTCTGTGGTTTCAGCTAGCTGATAAGCCTCTGTGCCCCGTGGTGATTTTTTTTAATTTATTTTTCTTTCTTTTCTTTTTTTTTTTCTAGAATAAAGTCTGTTTTTGGTTTGGCTTGGTGGTCTGTCCCCCA
This sequence comes from Peromyscus nudipes, assembly GCA_902168325.1. Taxonomy (NCBI): domain Eukaryota; kingdom Metazoa; phylum Chordata; class Mammalia; order Rodentia; family Cricetidae; genus Peromyscus; species Peromyscus nudipes. The sequence goes on from CABHPH010144529.1 coordinate 24,253, forward strand.
TTATTATGTGACCCCAGACTCAACATTACTGAATGTAGTGATTTAACAACACCACCCTCCAGTCACTTAACAACTACTAAAGAAATTACAGCTTTTACTTTAGAATTTTCCTTTGATTGTTTCTAGATCTTTATTTTTCACTGGGGAAAATGTTCTTGTCATTTCATTTTCGTTTTCTTTGTAAACTGTGTTTGATTACCTAAATAATCCAGAAAAATACTTGTAGAATTTTTTTCTGCTTTGCAGTAATCAATTCTAGGACTACTTTCTCATCTTCAGAAATATTTTAAATGCTGGATTTTGAAGAATTTTGTGACAGTGTTCACTTCCAAAGTTCTTTCCCAGGTTATAGGTTGCACAGTGGCATTATTGATCATTGGACTATCCACGCCACAATTTCCATTTGTTCTTAGGAATCAGATGACTCAGACTTTAATAGGCATAATGACACATACCTTTAGTCCCAGAACTTGGGGGCCTAAGGTAGGAAGACAGAGAGTTCAAGGCTAGCCTGGGATACATAGTGAATTCACATAGTGAATTCTAGACAAATAGAATTTAAACTTGACTCTGGAATTCAAGAACAGCTAAAATCTGTAAAAGTAGAACTAAAGTACAAACTTCAGGGAAGTCGACTAGTATTTGAAATAGTCACTTAGATGACACAGCTGATAAGTTCCCGTTTACAGATGTGATCCCAAACAGAATCCTTCTTTTCTAACAGTGAATACACAAGCCATCCTTGCACTCTGCATGACATTCACAGCCACACGAGTCACAGAAATTAAAAGAGTGTACACATCTTCTCCCCAGTACCGCTAATTTGGAAGAGTTGGAAACTATGTCATAGTTCACATCTCTAAAAACCTTTATTTTTTTTAGATGAAAACTTCAGCTAAAGTATGAGGTATGTGTTGTTTTCAGCAAGACTGTATAATCAGACCGTTGACTAGCATCTGAATTCTCTGTAGAGCCACAGAATGAGAACTAATAATGCAGCTTGCAAATTCGACTTGGTGCCTTTTGCATTATTTAATTATCGTCTGGGCTTTCTCTGCTGGCAATTGTTGTCCCACTCTGAGTTAAAATCATTCATGGTCTAACAGGGAAAAGTCTCCCACATTTCTAAACCTTGCCAAGTCATGACAAAACCATCTCAAGATAAGAGCAGCTGAAGAACGGTTAATTCTCAGAGGAGAGGGTTTGCCCCCCACTTCCAGGTATGAGGATAGCAGCTTTATTTTTCTCTGTGTTTTCTTGATTTCTGTAAGCACACTTTGAACAAAGACTGTAGTTTGGTATTCCCCATAGGTTTGAAGCAGAGCTAAGTGAAGATGAAGATGTAAACAGAAAACCTGGGAAAGAGACACAAGGGTTTGACCTTCCCCAACCCACCCCTGCCAAGTCCCACACCTTAAGGCCAAGGTGCAGATCACCAAAGGCAAGAAGGAAGATCTAAAATAAGGATGAGTGAGCAATTGGGTGAATAAGCGTGCACATCCTGAGCAAACTGTGTTTTACATCTCCAGTTTGATTTCTACTTGGTGATTATCCACTGTAGTACTCCACATTCTTGAGAAGAGAAAAACACAATGTTTTCAGATGCTAAGCAAAGGCATCCTATGTAATTGATGCAATTATATCTGTAACTGGTTAAGAACATGTGGACTTGGGCCATGATGACTAAAGAAGCCATAGCTATTGTCCTTAGCCTTGATGTCCCAGTACAGTTTATCATTTTTAGGGTAGTGTGGTTCTCAACCTGTGGGTCCTGACCCATTGGGAGGACAAATGATCCTTTCACAGGTGTTGCCTCAAACCATCAGAAAACACAGATATTTATATTCATGATATATGAATATCATGAGAGTAGCAAAATTACAGTTATGAAATAGTAACAAATAATTTTATGATTGGAGGTCACCACAACATGAAGAACTGTATTAAAGGGCCACACAGCACTTCCACACAGGAAGGTTGAGAACTACTGTTTCAGGGCTTCATATAGAACCCTAGAAATAAGCTTAAAAATAATGCACAGAGTCCCCCCAACTGAATAGATTGTGGATGTAAGTCCTTGTAAAAATACTATGGCTTGGTACTCAATTGTGCTTTAAATATTTTGAACTTGGGTATTTAGTCACTGTTCCTAACCACTGTGAAATAGTTCTATTAAGATCTGAAGAGTAACCATCATTTTTAAATGAATTCATTTGAAGCTTCAAGAGGAGCAGAAGACTAATAAATTTTGAGATTATCTTTTTGTGTTGTGTGCATACAAAGATTGGAGTGGGTAGAGGCATGGCTCCGTGTTTCAGAGCATATCCTGCTTTTGCAGAGGACCCCAGTTCATTTCCTAGCACTCACCTAGGGCAGTTTACAACTGCCTGTAACTCCAGCTCCAAGTGATCCACCACCCGCTGCTGGCTCTGTAGGCATCGAGCTCATATGCACATACCCACATGCTTATACATACATACACATAATTAAAAATAAAATACATACATACACATAATTAAAAATACAATATTAAAAACAGATTTGTAATCACTAGAAATTTTCTCCTTTCCCTTTCTGACTTTCTTTTTTTATTGAAAATAGAGTCTTTTCTCATGCAATACATCCCAACCACAGTTTCCCTTCCCTTTGCTCTTCCTAACCCCCCCCCCACCCACCCCCATGCCCACCCTCTCCCCTCTCCCCCAGATTCACTCCCCTTCCAGTTCCTCTTCAGAAAACAGCAGGCCTCCAAGAGATGACAGCCAAACAGGACAATATACAACAAATCAAGGCAAAAGCCCTCCTACTGAGACTGGACAAGGCAACCTAATAGGAGGAAATGAGTCTCAAGAGCAGGCAAGAGTCAGAGACACACCCATTCCCACTGTTAGGAGTCTCACAAAAACACCAAGTTAACAGCCATAACTTATATGCAGAGGACCTGGTGCAGATCCATGCAGGCTCGGGCTTGCTGTTCCAGTCTCTGTGAGCCTGTGTGAGCCCTGCTTAGTTGATTCAGTGGGCTGTGTTCTCCTGTGTCCTCCAACCCTCTGAGTCTTACAACAATCTTTCATCCCCTTCTTCCACAGGGTTCCTCGATCTCCAAGGGGTGAGACCCAATGGAGACCTTCAATTTAGACTCTCTCTTCCTGCATAATGTCTGGCTGTGGGTCTCTGCACCCACTCCCATCTGCTGCCAGAGGAAGCCTCTCTGATGATGACTGGAAAAGGCACTGGTGTATAAGTAGAGCAGAATATCATTAGAAATAATTTCATTGATTTTTTTCCCAGTCCTCTTTGGTTCTCCCCGAGGTCTCTGGGCTATCCTGTCTCTGGTTCCTGGCATCCAGGCAGTGTAGGGCCTGAACTCCCTCTCAGAGTGAGGGCTTCAAGTTCAACCAGACATTGGTTGTCCACTCCTACAAGTTCTGCACCACCGCTGGCCCAGCACATCTTGCAGGTGGACAGATTGCAGATGGAGAGGTCTGTGGCTGAGCTGGCGTCCGGCTTTCTCTTTCTGTGGCCTGCGGAATATCTCCTCTCACCTTCCTGACGTTTGAAGAGGAGGCTTCTTAGCAAAATGGAGTGTCTTGAAATGATGGTCTTTCTTCACTGAGCACTTGTGGCAAGTGCTCAGCTGAGCATGTGCTATTTAAAAATTTCTGCAGAAACACTCTTAATGTCTTCTGCTTTACAGCAGAAGAAACTGAAACTTAGCAATCTTCCCAATAGTCCATATGCAGGTGGGCTGGAGGCCGAGATCCACTTCAGAACCCCCATCCAGGTTCAGGAGAAACCCAGATGAAATGGGAGAGACTGTGTTTTTCACTGCTCTGGTCACTTGCTTCCATCAGTGATTCCAGAAGTCATTTAATAAAACACTGAAGTGTCGGGCCCCACTAACATTTATTTGTTTAAGAAAGGAATTTGCTTTGTGGATCACATTGAACTTAAATCCTCAATCCTCCTGCCTCGGTCTCCTGAATACTGGGATTGGAAATGTGTGTCCTATGCCAGTCTATGATCCATATTTATTATACTCTAGATAACACTTCTAGAGTATGGATGGTAAAGGTTGTATAAGTTGTTTCTTGGGAACTTGGGGGCAGAAGCAATTGAAATTATTGAGTCTTGTAATTGGGCTTGTGTATGCTTTGCAAGGGTGACCTTTCACATCAGATGACAGAAACACTGCTTAAACATGTAGTGATAATATGTTCCCCAAAATATTTTGCACCCTAATAAACTTATCTGGGGTCAGAGAACAGAACAGCCACTAGATATAGAGGCCAGAAAATGATGGCACACACGCCTTTAATCCTAGCATTCCAGAGGCAGAAATCCGCCTGGATCTCTGTGAGTTCAAGGCCACACTGGAAACAGTCAGGCATGGGTACAAGAGCCTTTAATCCCAGGAAGTGATGGCAGAAAGCAGAAAGGTTTTTAAGACGTGAGGACAAGGAAATAGAGCTGGTTAAGCTTTCAGACTTTCGAGAAGCAGTTCAGCTGAGATCCATTTAGATAAGGACTCAGGTTTCCAGTCTGAGGAAACAGGATCAGCTGAAGAACTGGCAAGGTGAGGTGACTGTGGCTTGTTCTGCTTCTCCGATCTTCCAGCATTGACCCTAGTACGTGGCTCCAGGTTTGTTTTTATTAATAAGACCTTTTTAGATTCATGCTACATACAGATAATACTAAGCCACAATTTGCTGAGCATGTACCATCTGATTGCATCACTGCTTCCATTCAGTCAGCTTTCCCTGTATCATAGAACCTATTTCTTTGATCTGTGAACTCCCAACCCTTATCTTGAGGAGGCACATTTGTGCCATGCTCTTCCATCTCCAAATATCCAGCCACTTCATGACTATTCTTTCTCTTTTGCAACACTGAGTATTTCAGAGACTGTGCACTGTATTGTGGGGAAATTGGGCTCTGTTTGGTAGCATATGCTGCTCTTAATAGAACATTAGCCTTTTATTTCTAGAATGATACATACAGCCAGTTTGGGGAAACATTTTCCCTTCAGGCTCCAGTAAGCAACAGAGAGACAAATTCATGACCATTAACATACACAGCTACAGGAAGAGTCCAGTTACTCATGTGACACCCTTTGGACTTGAAGGTCACCAGACACCAGCTAACTTTCTCTCCATTTCTCCTCAGACTGACTCCTGATTTGGTTAAAAAGGCATCTCCTTGGTAGCAGCAGCCCACAGGCAAATGCCTATTCAGGACTTGGATGAATGAATAAAACAGTCGAGCTAATGCCTGCAGAACTAGTTCTCTGGGCAACTTGCTCTCACCCTGGGCTTCCCACTGTGTCTTGCAGATCTCGAGAATGACTGTAGAAAGCTGGGATCGCAACATGTAAAATTAGGAGGAACAGTTGGTGCGGGCTGGGCCACCTTCTTGTCTCGGTGGAGTATGTCATCCTTTAAGTTAGGGACAAACTGCCCAGAACCACCCAGGCTTTTATTCTTGTCTCACCTGCAAGCAATATTTTCTTGAAAGATTGATTTAACTTTGACTTCCCTTTCTTTTTTGGTTTTCAAGAAGCTGACACATGTGTGTAATGTGTCTTAGTCATTTTTACCAGGTTGTTCTTTCTCATACTCTTCCACTTCAACTGATTCCCCTCCTCTGCCCCAACCAGTCCTGTTTTACTTTTATGTCTTTTTTCTTTTCTGTTCTTTCTCTCTTTCTTGTTTTTCAATGACTTTTGCTAAGATTGCCTACGTGAACATACTGAAGCATGGGAAACTTAATACAGAGTAGAAGAACACCTTCTAGTTAGACTCTGGCCTGGGTAGGCACCACTCCCGGGAAGGTGGGTTCACCCACCTTACACTCTGCTAAAGAGATGGTAACTACTCCTTCAAGGAGACACTGTACTTTTCCTCCCCAGAACCTCTGGCAGCCAGTGAAGTACCTTACTGACCAGACTGCATAATGAGTCTGAACAATTTTCTGAATAATTCAGAAAACTGAGACTTTTTTTTCTATTTCTTTTCCATGCATGCTTTCCTCAACCTTTGGGGCTTTACCCTCAACATTTGGGGCTTCCTTATTGTTTAACTAAACTCCTCCTTCCCACCACTCAGCTGCTTGCCCAGCAGGTGCCTGACCTCCATGGTAACTTACATGTCTTTTTCTTTATCTCCTCCATCTGCACCCTCCAAGCAGCTGAGGAGGTTTTATAGCTTGCTTCCCTGGAAAGTTTTCTGTTAAATTCTAATAAGATGGTCTTTCAGCTTCTGCTTGAATCTATTCTTAAATTCTTTTATTGATGAGATTAAGACCCCCAAGAGGGGGCCCTGATTTTGTCTGGATCATCACCAGCAGCTACAATACTAAAGAAAATAACTTCCCCTTCACCCGCAACCATTATGTGGCAAAAACTCCTGACGGTGGGGGCTCCGCATGGTCCCCCACTGTCCCTTTCTGTTTTATCGTCGCTATTTCCATTGTCCTCAAGTTATATAAACCAGGGTGGGCTGATTTTCCAGGTCTCTCAGTTGTGGTACAAGTGAAGCATGACTAATCAGGATTCCATCTGCCCTAGTAGCCTTCCTCACCCTTGGGGACCAGCTTACAATGGCCGCTATGCTACTTTTGTCTATGTATGAGTAACGTGCTGGCTTCTTATGACTTGCTGCCTGGGACCGCAGTCTCTCTCACACAAGCCAGATAAGTGGGTAACTAGTGCGTGATGAACTTGTTTCATAATAAGAGATTGAGAAGCAGGATCAATTTCAGGGAAGTTGGCCAAAGGTAGGATTATGTTTTAAAATCCATATTTGAAGGAAGGCTTCAGAAAGCAGCTTTAGATAACCAGGCATGCTCCGATGATTGAGGTTTGGGGAATTCAGAACCTGCCTTTCTGCAATCCACATGGTGTCACCAGGGGGAGAGTGCCATGCTATTTTATGGGAGACAATTTATGACCTGCTGCCTGGGTCCTCCCTTGTCAACTTCGTCCCTGAATGTCTGCTTCAGAGCTGCAATCAGCTGAGAAGCTTCGGTATGATAGTCTTACCGTCTAAGAGTCATCTTGCTCTTAACATAGTTTTCACATCTTAAAAAGATTGAGGGAGTTCGAGTAAGTCATGAAGTGCGCCCTGAGAATGCCGTATTTTAATTTCACTGAATCAGATTCAATTTGGCAAAACAATGTGGGCTGGAAATTATTCTAGTAAACTCCCAGATTTAGTGAGCAGATAACCTCTCTTGTCAAAAAGGCCGGTCTTAACTGTAAATCTTGTGCTTGTAATAAGAGAACTATAGTAAAGACTCGGGGCTCAGTAGCTATGGCAACTGCAGATTTCAGTCAATACCCTTCGGTCTTCACCATTAGATAATCATGTCTGATTGCTGCACATAATCCTTTTCCCCCAAGGAGATCAATACATTCTTGCTGAAATACTTCAAAGTATTCTACTCCCTAGAAATGCCTGGGGACTTTCTAGTAGTTGCTCTCCTCATTGGCCAATAGTCTTAGGTGAAAGCTGTGTGATACTTGCATAAGCACCAACATTGCCGAGCCGCAGTGATGATGTAACTCCTACTTATGTGTCTGTTTCTTTGCTAAGAGCATGGTCACGACTGGATATTCATGCATATGCACACACATCAAATATATGCAAATAGTTCTGCACTGTGTATGCTGTGCATCAGCGGAACGCAGCTACATCTGAGTGTTAGAAGGTAAGGAAAAACTCAGGAGCAGGTGTTTTTAATAATAAAACTTTATTCTAGATAATGATCTAGAAACAATTGGTGGCAATTCTCATGAAACTGTCATCAACATCAATGTAAGGTAGCAATGACACTGTACTTGGATAGGTTGAACTAACATAAACAAGGGGAAGTCAACGGGAGCAGTGCAAGCTCATGCCTTCATTTGGTCATTTCTCATTCTATTTCCACCTTTTACTTAATGGTCATTCTATGGAATTTTCATTTTCTGTGAGACACTGATAATAAAATGTAGTTTGTAATCTTAAGAAGCATGCAGATCTTAGTTAGGAGGTACATGAAAAAAATCACACATCAGAGCAGTGTGGTTAAGTACAAATCCAAATCAAGATTCTGGGGTCTGTGTATGAGAGGTGGTTTTGTGCAGGAGAAATCAGAGAGGACATCAAGGAAGAGGCAGCCACTGATCTGGGTCACAGCATGAGAAGAACTACAGCATAAGCGTGGAGTAGGGGTGGCCTCAGAGGAGAGGTTAGTGTGCATAAAGGCTAGAGCTGACCCTCTGGGCAGCCATGGATGTAAGGGTGAGATTTTGGGTATGTAGAGAGAGCATTTGACAAGATGATATGGGGCTATTGCATCACCTAGGAATGTTTAGAAAAGCCAAGACAAATGAATGACTTTCCATACCATTACAAAAGAGAAATTAAATATGTTTCTGGTCGACTTCTAAAAATAATCTCTTTTTTATCCTGAAATGCTAATCCATTTTTCAAAAAGCTTAGTTTTATTAATTTTCCTTGCATGTATTTCTTCTGCCTAGCATGTGCATGCAGTGCCTGTGGAGGGGAGAAGAAGGTGTTGGGTCCCCTGATACTGAAGTCACAGATGGTTGTGAGCCACCATGTGGGTGCTGGGAATTGAACTCAGGATCTCTGGAAGAGCAGTTAGTGCTCTTAACCTCTGAGCCATTGTTCTAGCCCCATGAAAGGCTAAAACATTTTAACTAAGTAATTAGAAGGGAAACAACTGATATTTACCTGTTCATTGCAATAATATTTAGTAATAACCTAATCTTTGTTTTTCTTCTTTTTTAACAAGGTGTGTTGAAGGCAGTATGGAGGCCTGGTATGGGAAAGGAAAGAAAATCTCAGAGCAATGAGCCTGAAAGATGCCTGCTGTACTTAAGGACTAAAGGAGACCAGTGTGGCTGGGATGCAGAAGGGACAAGTCAGAGCTTGTAGAGTTTGGCACCATTATGAAGAATGGCCTTTCTTTCAGAAGCCATGGAGTCTTCCAGGGTTACTGAGAGAGGACCTTGAGCAGTGTGTGTTTTAGCAGAGTTTTCTTCGCTGCTGTGTTGGCAAGCATGGGGACAGTTAGATGCTATTGGAAGAAACCAGGGAAGAAAGGGGAGCCGTTTGAACTGGAGCAGTGCTGGAAAAAGGCAGGAGGTGTGATTACTGAACTTCTCCATGTCTTCTGAGGGAAGGCTTGGCTAGACAGCTGAAGAATTGAAAAGAGGGGGTGGAGAAAGTATGCAAGAATAACCCCAAGGCTGTTTGTCTGAGGAACTGGAAGGAGGAGGTCATTAACAGAAACTGGGGAACTGATGAGGAAGAGTGTGCTTAGGTCAGGCTGGTGGGATGAGTGATGTGGTTTCAGTTTACGATACCTTAAGCCTCAAACACCTATGAATGGAGGGAGCAGTTAGATAGGTACGTGTAAGACTAGGCATTGCGACATGAAGGCTGTTGGTGATATAGCAGATCAAGGTTAAGTAAAGTGAAGTTTACTGATTACAGCAGACGTGACTCCATTAAAATGATAAGCTCAGTATCTGCCTAATACTGCAAAACAGGCAAATAATTATCTTAGGATTTTTTGAAAGCATGGTACCCAGGATAAAAGAAGGACATGTCCATGTTGCATCAATCTTAGAAGGTCTTATTAATAAAATCAAACCTGAGGCCAGGTATTGGGGTGAACATTGGAAGGTCAGAGAGACAGAACAAACCACAACTAACCTCACCTGGCCAACTTCTCAGCTGATCTTGTTTCCTCAGACTGGATGCCCCGAGCCCTCATCCAGAATGGGTCTCAGCTGAACTGCTGCTAGAAGCCTGAAAGCTTAACCAGCCACATGCTTCTCCAGGCCAAAGGCTTCTCCAAGCCAAAGGCCTCTCCAGGGCAAATGCCTCTAGTTTCTGGTCCTCACGCCTTATATACCTTTCTGCTTTCTACCACCACTCCCTGGGATTAAAGGCGTGCTTTCTAGGATTAAAGGCGTGGGTCACCAGGCTTGGGTGTATCCTTGAACACATGAATTTCTGCCTCTCGAATGCTAGGATTAAAGGCGTATGCTACCACTGCCTAACCTCTGTTTCATATTGTGGCTATTCCGTCTCTGACCCCAGATAAGTTTATTAAGGTACACAATATTTTGGGGAACACAATACCCCCACATGTCCACCTTTCCCCTGTCAAAATGGGACTATCGGTGGAGCAAGCATCGAGTTGTATGGAGCACACCAGCACACCAGAGTGATGCTGGCATTGTGGACAACCTCGAGCATGAGATGCCAGTAGTTGCTGTGAGATGGGAAGGATTGGTATATTCATACTGGAAAGGATAGCTTGCCATAGGGACCTGGAATCTGAATGAACTTTCAGCAGAAGTTAGAGGTGTCCAGAGATTAAAAGTTGAGAAGCCGTAAGACAGATTTTCACCCCCATCAAGGAAATAGAGAAAGAGGTCTTACCTTTCAGAAGCTGAGATTTCTGATGAGTAAGCCAAATACTGACCATTCTCCTGAGTTTACCTGCTATTGACTTACACTTACTGCATAATCTCGCTGCATACATGAGTGATGACTTTCAAATGAGCTTAGGGACCTTTTGGCTGACAGGTGGAGACTCATTTGGGTGGGTGATAGAGGAAATCAATAATGCTTAAAACATGGTTTCAAATCTCTCTCTCTCTGTTTTTGAGACAGGATTTCTCTGTATAGTTTTGGTGCCTGTCCTGGATCTCACTCTGTAGACCAGGCTGGCCTCGAACTCACAGAGATTCGTCTGGCTCTGCCTCCTGAGTGCTGGGATTAAAGGCATGTGCCATTACCACTCTGCCTCAAATCTATTTTTTAATTTACAGTTTTATAAATTGTATGTGTGCAAGAGAGAGAGAGATAGAGATAAATAGATAGAGACATGGATAGATAGAGATAGATAGAACATGTATGTAGAGGTTGTAGAGGTATGAGGACAGCTGGGGAGCGGGGATGGGGGGTGGTGGTGGTCAGTTCTCTCCTTCTACCATATGGGTCCCAGCAATTGAACTTCGGTATTAGACTTGATATCAAGCACCTTCTCTGTTGCTGTGGTAAAACATTCTGACCAAAACAACTTGTGCAGGGAAGGGCTCATACTTGCTGGTGACAGTCCACCATTGAGGGAAGATAGCAGGAACTTGAAGCAGAAACCACCGGGGAATATTTCTTGCTGGCATGCCCTCTAGTTCACTAAAGCTCAAGGATGCTCAACTAGGCTTCCTTATATAGCCCAGGACTAGCTCCCCAGGAAATTATAGCCTACAGTAGACTGGGCCTTCCATCAGTATCAGTCAAGATAGTCTCTCACAGGCATGGCCACAGATGAACTTGATAAAGACAATAAACCAATCAAGACTCCTTTCTCAGGTGATCTGGGCTTTGTCAAGATGACAGTTAACGCTGACTAGAGTACTCACTGAGCAATACCGCCAGCCCAAATGTATGTACATGCATTTATATATACATTTTTATATACACACATATATTTATATATATATATACACAACACACACACACACACACACACACATTACCAGGTTCACTGACAGCATCTGCCTTTCGGAAGGCAGTGATGGTTCTTGTTACTTGGTTACGCCTAATCTCATGTCTTACACTGATGCAGCCATTCTGCCTGTGTGTTTTGCCTTTATGGGGAAGAAACTTGAATGTGTATATTGCAAGAACCAACTTGTGTTAACAGTTCTGGGCCCAAGTGATCTTGCCTCAGGCCCTGTGAGAGACTAAGAGCAACACAGAGGGATTGTTGTCTCCACATGAGACATATGATTCCAGCATGAGATTCCAGGGAAGGCATTTGATTTCAGTGGAAAGAGTGATGGAGCAGGGTTTATGTTCAAGTAGAAATGTCAGGAGTTGCTATGGAAACATCTCAGGCAGGTTGGTTGGTTGATGAGCAAGAACCATGGAATACAAGTAACACAAGTGCCTCTGAAGATTCTCAGAAATTTTCTATAAAAACAGAACTTCATATAGCTAGTAGGGAGAAAATCGGAACCATTGAGATTTGGCTACCAATATCAAATGGTCATGCATATTTGTTAACGTTGGCCTCCATGACTTCTTGTAGGATCCCATCATTAAAAGAAGCAGGCACTGGCTCTAAAGTGGCCTCTGTTACAAGGTGTGTTAAAGGGGAACTGGAAGTTTCTGTACTGTATTTGCTCTGACACCAGACAGTCTCACTGGGAAGACACAGGCTCTGTGATGTCCACTGTGTATTATGTGGGAAAATCTCACGTCATAAATGAACGATGACTTTTACAGTCTCCTTTTCAACTTAAGGATGTGTATAAACTTCCCCAAATAAAGTAGGCGGTTTTAATGAGAAAAAAATGATGCCATATTGAGGAGATATTGATTAAACTATGAAAATTTTGTTATATACTAGTTATAAGCTTGGGGAACCTATTATATAGCATGACTATATGTAACATGATTATATTATATAGCAATATGTTTAAATTTTCTGAGAAAGGAGAAATGTTCTCAACACACACACACATACACACGCGCACACACACACATGACTATGTGTGCTAACAGACACTTTTACTTGCTGGATTGTGGCAGAAATTTTATATTTATATAAAAGTAACACATGGTGTACCTTCAACATACTCAATATTTGTTTGTCAATTATGCCTCAGTGAAAGTAGAGACAAATCCCGTGGTGCCTTGCCCTGGCCAGGATCAGCCCGAGTCAGCAGACTGCTGTGTGCTCTCTTTGACAAGAGAAGTTTTGGCTCTGCTACGCTTGTGTTTGGATGTAAGTGACCTTAAGAAGTTCATAGCAAGGATAAGGAAATGAAGACAAAACAAAAAAACAAAGCAAATCATACACAGAGGAGAAGTTAAATGGCGAGAATTTGTATACTATCAGCTCAAAAGTGGCATAAATGTCAGGCAAACCTTCTGTTGCTGTCCAACCTGAAATCTTGACTTCAGTTCAGACTGTAGCAGAAGATGATCTGATAAGGTCTGCAATAAGCATCAGCTCTTCCTTTATACACATATACACAGGTGTGTACACATATGTGCATGCTTTAGTTGGTTTCAGTGTATTAAGATTAACTTATTTTTCTCCGCCATTGTCACAGTGAGAGAGGTGGTACCTTACTAAGAGGTGGCACTTAGCAGAAGGTGGTCAGGTCATGGGGGCCCTGCCCTTGGAAGTAATTGGTGCAGTCCTCATGGGGCTCCCGTTGGTCTCTGTAAGAAAAGGTTGTCACAAAAGACTATTGAATGAATCTCTCCGGCTGTTACATGGATTCTGTCACAAGGCCATTTCTCATATCGGGAAGCACTCCAACAGGCTCTGACTAGAGGCAGAGCATGTGTTGGTGTTGTTCTCCTGAACTTCCAGAACATTTGGATACGTAAATTTTTTTTCTTTACAAAGTCCCCAGCCTTGGGGATTTTGTTACGGTAACAGAAAACATACATTCATGTATGTGTATAGACATGTTCATGTAGATATGTTTCTATGCATATAAAAATTTATATTGCTCAATGAAGAGAAGCTTATATTTGCAAGGTAACATTTGCATTAACAATGTGAAAACAATATATGAAATAACTCAAATATACTTTAAAGTAGTGGTTCTCAACCTTCCTAATGCACACCCCTTTAATAGAGTTTCTCACCTTGTGGTGATCCCCCAACCATAAAATTATTTTTGTTGTTATTTCATAACTGTAATTTTGCTATTGTTATGAATTGTAATGCAAATATCTGTGTTTCTGATGATCTTAGGCAACTGCTGTGAAAGGATCATTGGATCCCCTAAGGGGTCATGACCCACAGGTTGAGAACCACCGACTTAAAGACTATTTACTTGTTGCATTCCAGAGAAATCCTGAAGTCCAAGTAGCTTTCTAAGTAGATGCTAGCTTCACGTTTTGCACAGTAAGGAGGGGTGGGGGTATGCGTTTTTGTGGCTTGGCCAGGGGAGTGGTATTTGTCTGTAATTGCTGTGAAACTTTCGGTTGAAGGCTCTTCTAGTTTTCATGCCTGTGGCTCAGGTCTGTTGGTGCAATCTCATCTAATAACTGTGAGGGCAGGACTGGAGCGAGCTGTTTTTGCCAGCCCTGTGGTTTGTCGGTTAGTCACGGTTCAGAGGGAAGTGAGGGAAGACAGAAGGACAAGAAGAAAAGGCAAGAAAAAAATGTGTGTGTGTGGGAGTAAAATGTGGCCAGAGTCAAGGGCAAAGGTGAAACTGAGACTCTACCCATCTGCTCCAGCTGTTGTAGGGCACACTATTATCTATATTTCTGTTAGTGTCTAATGGAGAAGCACATATGCAAGGTTGCACGTCATTTTCTTAAAGATAAGATGAAATTCTCACAGGATTGCCTTAGAGTTTAGCATGGATTTCATGTTACTCTGCCTCAAGACTGCTTCCTGGTTAAATATCTAGAGGTGAGTTAAGGAACATCAGGAGTCAGTTTATCGTCCCCCGTGCTGGATTAGAATTCCTGCTACATAGCCTCCACTTTTTTGAAAGTCTGGTTCCTTGGTTCCTCAGATACCCTGTGCTTGTGTGTTGTGTTGAGATGCAGTCCTTTCCAGTGCCAGATCCACTACTTCAGAGAAGTGTGAGACAGACAATCACATTTAGCAGTCACGGTACCATCTCAAATGGCTGGTCCAGTTGTTGTTTTCTAAAATAGATGTTTAGTGCTGCTTGGGTGCTGGTCCTGGAGCCAACTAACAGACAAGGGCTGAGGACAAGCAAGGATGCGCTCATTGCTAAGTGGAAAGGTCAGAGTTCTGTGCTGGGACTGGATCATCCAAAGGTGCAGGAGGAAGGAGGGGCCGTTTGGGAAATTATTGCTCACTGCACAGGTTGCCTGTAATATGATTTTGTTACATATTGTGTTGAAATGAAAAACCCACAAATGGTTTCCCCACGTCTCATAATATTAACTACTCACATTGACCACAAGCCACTTGACTTTAATGGATTATCTGGCTTGGGCAGTTGGAAAAAAAAATCCACCTCTACCTCTTAGAGGACTCCCTGACTTAGCATCACTGTGAAGTTCTTGCCACAGTGTGATCATAAACACACTTCTTTTTTTCTGTTCCAGATTTGTGTCTACTCCTTGAATTCACTGTAATCCAATCTAAAACCACTTACGAAGCAGCTTCCTGTGTTAGGCAGGTGAAGTGCCAGCTCCTGGAGGCACAAAGATAATAATCTAGGCCATTTTACCACCCATTGCAACAGCATCTGGAGAACACAGACTAATCCAAAAACAGCTACTGTAAGCAGCATGACGCACTGACTTCAGCCTGATGGAGACCCTCCCTGCCCTGGGCTCTGTGTTTCATCCCGTCTCACAGCACTTGCTGATCATGTGGGTGTGTGTGTACTACAGATGTTCCTTGAATACATGTGGTCCAAAAAAGGGACTGGAGTGCTTTGCCGCTTCCAGGAGGACACTGAGAAGTAGGAGCTGGCAAGTGGCGCTGAGATGGTATGTCCCTGAGAGAAGCCCAGAGCCTGTTGTCGAATGAGTCCCTTTCTCTACAAAGGAGACGCTCTGAAGTGAAGGGGCAGTGTACTGTAGTGTTTTCAGAACTCATTTGTGGCATCTCTGTTGCCTGTGCATGTAAATGGAATGGCAGATTTGGCTGGCTTTCCCCTATTTTTATGCACTATCAGTTGAGAATGTTAAAAATGTGGAGGTAGGGCCAGAGACTAGGTAGGGGATAGATGGGGGTTAGCCTGGCTGGAGAGGACAGTAAGCTTCTGTTTGTGGGTCTTTCATTTTGAAGATATCCTAGGGGTTCTGCCTTGTAACCTTGTTCTCACTCGTGATGCTCTTTATCTTTATTATTTTTCTTTTATGTGTGTGGCTGTTTTGCCGCATTATATCTGTATACCATGGCATGCAGTGCCTGTGGAGGCCAAAGAAGATATTGAATACCCTGAACCTTGAGCTACAGACCTTTGTGCTGGGCGTCAAACCCAGGTCCTCTAGAAGAGCAGCCAGTGATCTTAACAGCTGAGCCATCTCTCTAGCCCCCGATCCTGTCATTTTTGAGAGACAATGCTGAAATTATAAAATGTGATATGAATGTAATAAAATATTTATTTATTTATCTATTTATTTATTTATTTAGGTTTTTTTCAAGTGTAGTTTCTCTGTGTAGTTTTGGTTCCTATCCTGGATCTCGCTCTGTAGACCAAGCTGGCCTTGAACTCACAAAGATCCGCTTGGCTCTGCCTCCCAAGTGCTGGGATTAAAGGCGTGCGCCACCACCGCCTGACTCTAAAATATTTATTTATAAGTAAACTGTAGCTACTTTTTTCCTGTGGGGGAGTTGGTTACATCAATCCAGAAATAAATCCACATGGCTACTTTTCTCTGTGGGGACTTGGAGGAAGAGAGAAAAAGGTCACACAGTGTTCTTTGAGTTCACCCTCCAAGCATCAAGGTGAAAGAGGGTCAAACCCTGCCACTGTGTTTTACAGAGAGCTGATGCCCTGGGGTTTCTGCAAGTATATTCATGCTCTTCACCTCTGACTCCAGTATCCTGCTGTTGTTGAATTGTTGTTATCTCAAACCTCAAGGCTTCTCTTTTCTCTCTGCCCTGGCTTCTAGTCAAATGCTGAGCTCACCATTCTTTATTTTGCCCCTACAGTTTTCCTGCCCTTCATTCATGGGAGGCAGCTGTGTGTTTAGGACAAACACTGGAACTTGATGTTATGTAGCAAAGAAAATGGGTGCACACAACAAATATAGCTTCAAATTTGAGTGTGAGGTGATTTCTCATCCTGAAAATAAACGCTTTGGGGCTTTTTCCAAATCAAGGCCTCACCTGTCTTCCTTCCTTGTGGACTTAACCACTTTTTACATTTGAATCCCAAATGCCATAAGTAACATTCACTTTGATATTCAGAAAAATGCAACTCTCTTTGGCATAGGAAATTCTGTGTCTTAGCACACAGTCCGTGCATAATTGGGAAAGTGGGCTTCCTGCTGTGGCTCGGCAGAATGCTTTATAAACGCCAGCTGGGTCAAGGTTAGGAGTGTTGTTCAAGTCCTCGTCTTTCTGGCCACTTGTTAGAGCAGTTACTTTTAGGGTTTGTTTTTCTTGTATTCTCTCTCTCTCTCTCTCTCTCTCTCTCTCTCTCTCTCTCTCTCTCTCTCTCTCTCTGCGTGCTCGTGTGCCTGTGTGAATATAGGCACATATATGTGAAAGTCAGAAGTCGGCTCACATCCCAGTCCTCTCTTTCTGTCTTGTTTGAGATGGTCCCACGTCTTCTTTTCTTCCTACTGTAGACTCCAGGCTGCCTGACCTGCAAAGGCATCACATCCATCTCCCCTTAGGAGTGCTGGGATTGCAGATGTACCCACTGCCACTTCTGGCTCTAGGGGGATTCTGGGGTTCAAACTCAGGCCCCCATGTTTGCACAGCGAGCGTTTCTATCTACTGAGCAATCTCCTCAGCTCACATATCCGTTATTGAAATGTGGAGTGTTGGACTAAAATGCTGGATTTATTGATTCCTGGCCTATAGGTTACTGTTACTATGCACTATCGTTTGAATATAAAATGTCTCCCAGAAGCTCATGTGTTTGAACTCTTGGTCTTCAGCTAATGATGCTGTATTGAGAGATGGGGCCTAGGTGGAGGAAATGGGTCAGTAGGAAGGGTAGACTTATGGGACATAACCTGGCTGTGGTTTCCACCAGAGTGTTCTCTGCCTTCTGCTCTTTTGATGTATGCACAAGAGCCACCACTCTGGTGTGTGCACACTCCCACTACTTCAGCTCTCATTCACTCATCTCCTGCCATGGTAGGCTATTCCTGCTCAGACCATAGGCCAAGATTCCGTTCCTCACTCAAACTGCTTTTTGTCAGATAGTTGGCCCTGGCATGAGAAAAGGAACTAACACACACTGTGTTTTATTTCATTTGCTATCATGTAATTCACTTATACATATAATTCCTAAGTATATCTCACCAATCAATAGGGGTATTTTCTAGCATATGTATTGTGAGACTATTTCACCACCATGGAAACAGCATAAATGTATTTGCAAGAGTTTTGTTGATGGCTTATTACAAATCTAGGCTCTATTTTAATCTTATGGGGCCACTATCATACTTGTGGTTCGTTGATGACTAAGATGTCATTATGTCACATATAATTGTGTGTCTGTGTGTGTTCATTAGCCTGTGTAGTTATTCATTTCAGAACTTTTTGGTATTTTGAGTAAATATGTATTCCTACACAGTATCATTTTTTCCTAGTCTAAAGGATTTCATTTAATGTCTTTAATTGATTTATTTTTATTTTTTTAAAATTCTGTGTATATATGTATGGGAGCAGGTACCCAGCGAGTCCAGAAGAGGACATTAGGTCCCTAGAGTTGGCATTGCAGGCAGTTGTGAGCTGGTTGACATCGGGCTGGGAACTGAACCCAGGACTTCTGCAAGAGCAGCGTAACTCTTAACTGCTAAGTCATCTTTCTAGTCCCTGAATGTTTTTAAAAATTAGATGAAGATTGATTCTATCAATACATTCAATAAAACACAAAATAAGTGGATGGAGGTGAGGGGTAAGGGGAGGTGGGGGGAGGAATTGGGAGGAAGGGAGGGAGGGGAAACTTTGGTGGGAAGTAACATTTGAAAAAGTCTCAAAATATAAAATTCTTGATTGATAAGCTTTGTTTTTAGCACTTTAAAATGTTGACCCACTGTCTTCTTTGGTTTATTTTTACGAGAATCATGAAATCTCATCTTTACTTTGTTAAGCCTCTGTATTCTCTGGCTGTTTTTGAGATATCCTCTTTATCATTGGTTTGATCAGCTTGATTATGACACACATTGCAGTAAACTTTAGAAGCTTTTTGTTCTTTAGGTGCGACGAGTCCTTGTATATATGGATTTTTACCAAAGTTAGAAAAATTTTGAGATTTGTGCAGATTTTCATTCTAAATTTCAGTTCTCCTTGGGAATTGGCTTGAATTTATTTCTTAATAGTGTCAATGGCCAAACACACTTTGCTGTTTTGGAAGAGATATTCTGTGTTTACCTCCCATTCTTATGCAAAAATCCGTAATAGACATTTATTCTTTAAAATGTTTTTAATATTTTAGATTTTCATATAATATATTTTGATCAGATTACCCCTCTCCATCCATCCAACTTCACGTTCTTTCTCTCTTAAAAAAAAAAAAAAGCAGGAACACACGCAACATGGAGTGTGTTTTGTGTTGGTCACAGATTCCCAAGTGGGAGGCCTGCCCTGGACTGCAGTTGATAGAACCAGTGTTACTCCATTGAAGAAAACTGGTTTCCCTCTCCCAGCAGTTATCAGTTGCAAACAAATTCTTGTTTA
This sequence comes from Peromyscus nudipes, assembly GCA_902168325.1. Lineage (NCBI taxonomy): Eukaryota > Metazoa > Chordata > Mammalia > Rodentia > Cricetidae > Peromyscus > Peromyscus nudipes. The sequence continues at coordinate 43,660 of CABHPH010144529.1, forward strand.
GGAGTGGGACTTTGTGCCCATCTCCTTTCTTCCCCTCTCCTTGCTGGGATTTTATTGGCCTTGAACTTAGGCATGCTGTCACCATCTCAATGACTTCATGTGTGCATCAGCTCTGTTGTGTCTGGAAAAGGCTGTTTCCTTGGAGTCTCGGACTACTTCTAGTTCTTAAAATCTTTCTTCCTAGATCCTTGAGTCTTGAGGGTAGGGATGTGATAAAGACCTCCTGTTTAGAAAGAGACTGAAGAAGACACCAGAAGATGGACGGATTTCCCATGTTCATGATAGACATTTTTGTGTTAACTTGACCCCGGGCTTCCTGTTAAGCCACCAGCTCTGTTTCTTTATAGGCTGGATCTTCTGAGATAGGGTCCTAATAGTCTGACCCACTGTGGCCCTGAAACCTCAGTACATTGACTTCAACTTCTTGAATACTGGAATTATAGGCATGCACTACCATGTTTGGTTTATTATTCTTTTTAAATGTTTCCTTCACTTACTTCTAAAATGTAGTGTATTTCTATGATTTATAATCACAGCTTAATAGTTTAAGTAATCACTAAATTGACAAAAATAACCCACAAATACTTCAATATACCAATTTATTAATGTAAGTAGTTCCACTAATAAAACATTTTAAAATGCCATTTTAGCTTCTCCTCAAACTCAATGTGTTGGTTAGGACTATCGAGGCTGTGTACTGGAATTCAATTACAGCATGTGAGACCCTCTGGCCACAGAACACTGATTGAGATCTGGGTTTCTAGAGTTAATAAAATGTTGTAGACTCATTTGTACCATGGTACTATTCCCTTCCGTGGTATCCTCAGTAGTGCTGTCTGGAGAGAACAGTTAGAATGCTACAGTTTGGGGATAAGTATCGTTAGCTCATAGCTGGTTCATGCCCTCACATCTCCTTCTTGACAATCCTGTCCCTTCGTCTTAACTTCCTTTGATGTCACTGGCTTCCTAGCTACTTCATTTTAAATAGAAACACTTCTCCTCTCTCTAAGAGCACTTTGACCATTTTTTTCTCCCCATTTTCTACCTGGACTGAGAATTCATTAAAATTCTTTTCCAGTTGAAGAGTTTGGAGGGAAGCAGAGATCTGCCTGCTCAACATCCTTGGACCCTCTCAGTTGGCGACGTTCTCTTCCCCCTCTCTGTATTTCTATGGTATAGTCCATGTGGATGTAGCTCCTTCATAGGATCTTATAGCATCATCGTTTGACTACTTTTCTGCATTTTCAGTAGTCAATAAAGATTTTTCAAAGTTTTTGTTTTGTAGGGCAATTTTAGGTTCACACCAAAATTGAATGGAAAGTACAGCAGGTCTCCACAACCCTACCGGAGACTGGAGCACATAAACAATCTACCCTTGCTGACAGCAGGCTATGCAATAAGGACACATTTGTTGCTATCAATTGGCTTACATTACTAAGAAATGAAAGTTTCTAGTTTACAATAGAGTTAGTTCTTGGCACTTTACATTTTATGGATTTCCAACAATGCATCATGACACTTGTCTATCATTTAGTCTCACTGCCTAGAAAGTCTTTGTACTTGAACTGCCCATTACTCTTCCCCCCTCTGGGAACCACTTATCTTTCCCTGTCTCCATAGCTTTTCCTTTTCCAAAGTGTTGTATACTTGAAATTACATGAAATGCATGCTTTCCAGATTGACTTCTTTGACTTAATAATATGCATTTTCAGACTGTTCCATGTTGCTCCATGGCTTGACAATTTATTTTACACATAGTAGTATGGCACAGAATGGCTATATCTTAGCTGAATTATCCACTTACCTACTTAAGGGTGTTTTAATTGCATCCAGGTTTTGCCCATTATGAATAAGTCTGCCGTAAACATTCATGTAAAGATTCTCGTGTGACGTCAAGTCTTAACTCATCTGTTTAAATAGCTGGGGTAACGGGGGTGGGGCGATGACCACAGGGTAAGAGGCTAGTGTTTTAAGAAGTGCCAACTGTCTTCCGAGGCAGCTGTGGTATTTTAAATCGCCACCAGTAGTCAGATGTACCCCATGCCTAGCCATGTGTGATGCTGCCCATGTTTGTGATTTGGGCCATTCTGATGAGGGTGTAGTAGAAATGCCTCCACTGGCACTCACACACAGGTGGCATCTAGTACACACATGCGCACACACACATTTTTTAAAAAGAGGTAAAAATAAATCTCACTTAACAAATTGTCTTGGAAACAAAATAAATAAAAATTGTTTTAAAAAAATCAAGACTCATGATTATTGGGCCCTTGATTTAAACCACATTAATTAAGGATGGAAGACGACTGAATAAGAGGATTAAAGAAAGATGTGTTTATTTCAATTCTCGTCTTAGCAGACATGAAAATTTAGCCTTCCTCAGATTACTATACTGTAGGATGGCTGTTATAGTATTGATTTCATCCTGCCCGTTCCAAGAAGCTGTGAATAGGCAACATGAGCTTTGCTTAAACCATTAATTCTTTAGTAATATTTGGTCATTTATATTTTTCTTCATGTATTCATCTGAACCAACTTTTTCCCAGTTAATTTTAGCTTTTGAGAGCAAATCATATGAATATACATTTTTATGAAATTATTCAAATGTATATTTTGTTAAAATTATTTATTGTCAATCAAGGCTGTAGGTGTGTGTATTGCAAATTACTTTCCTTTGTTCATATTCTGCATTTTAGATATTGCAGTTTTGGAAGAGAATATATGATGTAGAGATGGATTCATTTGTATTTTTGTATAGACTAAGACAGTTCTATGCAAATAATTGTGAAATTAGGTGGAAATTAAGTAGGCCTAAATAAATAACACAAATAAATAAGCTGGATGCTATTTAAAAAACACTACATATCTGAAGCAATGAATAATTTTTAAAGATATTCCTTATTTCTGATGAATAATGTTTTACGTCAGGAGACAGCGGTCATTACTAAAAATGACGTCACATAAGCAAAATTTACAAACAGTGGAAACAGACTTTTCAGAATCTAATAACCAATTTCACCTTTATTGAAATCTTATTAAAATAATGTTTGCATTGTATAGTAGCCACCCTTTTTTGTAACTTTTGTGGTTGTTATTCACTAAAAACTAATGAAATATAGCAAATTAGCTATTCTATACTAAATGGCCAAAGATTAGTCTCCACGTGGAGTTTGATACTCTGCTGTTTGAAGCTTTTTTCCTCTTTTTGTCCTGCTCCTTTTCAGCTTCTCCCACAGGCTGCTGCATTAATGTGCTTGTCTCAAAGTGAGATCCTGGCTGCATCAAACTTATTACTTCTAATTTGCTCTTGGGAAGTACAGCAGTTACCAAGCTTGTTAGAAGTGTCTAAAATAAGAGTTAATGGAATCTGATTAGGATTCTCCAAGTGGTAAAATGTATGAGATTTAATGGAGGTATGTTTTGGTAGTCAACACATAATGGATCGTTAATAATTTATTTGCAGTTTTTACGATTTCATATTTAGCTTTATATTTGACTATAATTGTAGCTTGCCTGCTCAATATTAACAAAATGACCCATGAAAATATCTCTTATACAACATAACATTATTTTTATGTGTCTGTCACCTGATTTACTTTTTTTTTTCTGTTTCAAAAAACATGAACAACAAACTCAAGTCATTATGTTGGAACACGTCAAAATTGTTATTAATAACTCCAAATGTGTTTCTTAAATGTAAAATTAAAATATGATGCCAGGTGTGGACAGGCTTATAATTAACAGTGACATGGCTGAAAGCATCTTTTCATTTTAAATTTAGGGGCCCAAAAAAATGTCATGTGGAATTCTGCCAATTTCTCCTTAACAATGTGAGTGTAGCTGCCATAATTAGTATCAAATCTGGAGAGGCCTTCACTGCAGCGTTCCTGTATGTGCAGGTAAGATAGTGCCTTACTGAGTGGTCAGCATGCCTGAGGGGCCATCATGGAGCTCTTCCAACTGTTGCTAGGGCAAAATGGCTGTCATCCCACCTGCGCTCTTGTTGATGATGATATTTTGGACAATGGTGGATTCTCTGACTCTGATGGATCACAATTCTCAAAAAGATCTTTAGGGGAGTTGGACTTCCATAATAAATTTCTAATAACTCTTGATCTATTTTCTTGGAGTATAGGTCTTAGCTTTTGGATCTTAGTTTAACATTTTTTGGTGATCTAACCAATTATTATCTATGTCAATCACCATCTGCTTGCTGAGAATTCGAAGTTCTATTTCACCTTTTCGATTCCAGACTCATCACACAACTACATATTTGCATTTCATCTGTTTCTATTTCGAATAATATATTGAGAGTAAAATTCATACAGCTGTTCTGCTGAGGAAACGACTTGATGCCTTGCTGTGGTAGCAACCAGAGCAGTAACATGGAATCATTCTTTACTATCTTTTCATAACATCAGCCCTCCAAATAAATTCCAAGTCCTAGCTACCCAATGTCAATAAATGTTTTAAATATACTTTCTCATTTCTACCTCCTAAATCTTTAGTAGAGGATACAATTATATTTGTATTGTATTTGATGTAGCTTCCTGTTCTCCCAACTGTGAAACTGTCCACAATAAAACTTTTGTCAAACAATTTTCTTCTTCTTCTTTCATGTTTCAAACGTTGTTATCTAAATTGACATACAATAAAATGTAAATGTTTAAATTAGAAAATTATACAACTATTTTATTTGTATATATTCATTGAACAAGGTGATGAGTTTCACAAAAATATTTCTATTCAAATATATCATGTGCTTTTACTGCATTTATCCCCTATTCCCAGCTATTTAAACCCTTCCCTCCCTTCCTACTGTTCTTCCTTTCCTAGATAGTCTGAATTTTACTTTCAATATGTGTATATTCCAAGTTACCATTAACTTTCAACTTGATACAGCTTAGAATCATCTGAGAGAGAAAAGAATGAGTCTTAACTGAATAATTGTCTTATCATGTTGGTCTGCGAGCACGTCTGAGATATTATCTTGATTCCTAACTGATATTAGAGGACGCAGGGCACTGTAAATGGTACCATTCTCTGGGAAGCTTGTCTTGAGTTATATAATGAAGCTCGATGAACATGAGTTTGAAAAAGCAATAAAGAGAGCAGTAAGCAACTTTTCTCCATGGTTTCTGCTTACAGTTTCTGCTTGAGTTTTTGCCCTTACTTCTCTCTCAGTGATGGACTCTGACTCAGAAGTACAAGCCAAATAAATCCTTCCTTTCCCCAAGTTGTTTGGGCCAAAGTGTTTTATCACAGCAATAGAAAGGAAACTCTCCAAACTGGACATTCTGTATTTCTGTCTGCCTCACTTGCTCCTTTTTGTTGTGGACCTGTGTAAGTGTTATCAGTGACAACCATGCCGCAGATTCAACATTATGTTGTGGAAATTTCTTACACCAGAGAAATTAGTCCATTACCTTTTAATTTAGGCAGAGGTGAATTCTTAGGACAAGGGTAGAAGGCATCCAGATTCTTTGACAAAAATAGCACAAGAATGGCCTCTAATCTATTTGCTCCTATTGTTCCTACTGAGACTTCTTGAACCTGGCTTCTACAGTCCATGTTGCTTCAAGTACTACTTGTCTTACAGCCTCCTATGAGAATGGCCCTTTAAGCTCTACTTGTAGCATTCAACTGTTCTTCTAGTCCAAAGTCTTCCACATTCCTCCCCAAACCAACTTGTTACGTTCTCCATAGCAACAGCCCACTCTCTGGTACCAGGTTTTGTATTAGTTACTCTTTTGTTGCTGTAACAAAACAGTCTGATAAAGGGAATTTATAGAAAGATGGGATTTACTGTCACAGAGGGTAAAGAGTCCATCATGAAGGGGAGGCGTGCCAGCAAGCCTCAGACATGACAGCTCCAGTTAGAAACTGAGTGCTCACATCTTCAAATGCAAGCAGGGAGCAGGGAGAGCAAACAGGAAGTGGCATAGGCTTTAAATACTCCAAATCCACCTGGAATGATGTTCTTCTTCCAGCAAGGCTGCACCTCTAAACCTCTCCAAACAGCGCCACCCACTGGGGATCAAGTGTCCAAATACTCGAGCCTATGGGAGACATGTCACTCAAAGGCCAGCAATGTCCTCCTGGTTCTTAGGATTTCTGTTCGAGCACATTTAGGAAATGTACTGTGATTTTGATGGGTTCGACGTTATGTTCACTTGGTGCTTCTCCCTTACAACGTTAGATACTTCTTTGTTCTGTGTGCTGAGTATAGACAGCGTTTTAATTTAATTTTATGATATATGGCTCTGTTCTGTTCTTGAAGTTTGGCATTCTAAATTTTTAGCTACTTCTCCTAGATATGGGGAATGGTTTGCCTCATTTTACTGAATATATTTTCTATGCATTTAGATTGTACTTATTCTCCCTTTCCCATGCCCATGATTTGTAAGTTTCATCTTTTGAAAATGTCCCCTGGAAATTACAAGTTCTGTTAGTATCTTCTTATTTCTTATTTTAACTTTATTTTTTGTCAAATTAGTGTTACAATTCATCCATGTGCCTCCAATCTCTGATGCTCTGTCTTCTACTTGATTTCTTCTATTGATGAAGGTTTCCACTGATTTTTTCCCTTTAACTTATCGAGATTTCCATCTCCAAAATTTTAGTTTTGTTTTTAAAATATTCTCGTTTCTTTATTGAATTTTTTATACCCTGTATTGACATTCTGATTATATTCAGTTCTTTATTTGAATCCACTCAGAATTTGTTGGAAATTCTTATCATTCTTTTGAATTCTTTGGAATTTTGTCTGCTTCATTCTTACTGGAATTTATCATTGTGGAATTGACAATTCTTAAAAGAAATGAACAAGTATTTTCGTGTGTGTATCTCATGGTTTGTGTGTTGTGTGGGTCAGAGGAGAACTTTCAGGATTGGTTCTCTCCTTCCACCATGTGGGTACAAACTCATGTCGTCAGGCTTGATGGCAAGTGTCTTTACTTGCTGAGCATCTTCCTGGCCCAGAATTGATCATTCTTAGAAGATTTCTATTTCCTAGACTTTTCAGGGGTGTTTGTTCATTCATTTCTACGTTAGAACTTACATATCTTGGATTAGGTTGCTGATTGGATTTTGTAATACCCGTTATTACCTGGTTGAGGTATTTGCAATGTTCAAATGGGGCTAGACTGTAATAGGGTTGAGTATAGTTTTTTCCCACTGCACCAGGATTATACCTAAATAGCCTCTGTATCTATGGTACTGGGTAAAATCCCTGAACCTCTGGGAGCATGGAGTATTAACTGCAGGATCGACTACAACTGATGAACAAGACCAACATGATGATACAGCAACAGCCAATTAAACACAATCACTCCTTCAACTAAAGAACTTTTTGTGGATAAAGGAACAAGGACATTATGGTGTATAGTAAGATATTCATTACCAAGGGAAAGAAATAAAATAAAAGCAGTGTGAGACTAGCAATTAGTGTTAGAAATAGGGGAAGTAGGAGAGGGAAAAGTAAAGGCGATGAGGGGGTGATAAAGAAAAAAGGAAGAGGGAAGTAGAGTCAGCTAAAGGTAGAGTGAGAAGAGAAAGAGAAGAATAAATGCAATAAAGCTACCTATGACAGTCATATCTTATAAGATATGAGCCCCTTATAAGAGAGAAAGCCCCTTAGCCTCAGCTTAACAAGCACCCTAAGGGAGAGGAGCAGCAGGAACAGAGGGATGTGGTGTAGCTGCATGATTCATAAAGTTAGATGTTTTTCTTTATGTTTATTTTATGTGTATGGGTGTTCAGCCTACATGTGTATCTGTACACCATGTGTGTATGGTGACTATAGAGGCCAGAAGAGGTTGTAGGATTCCTTGGGACTAGAGTTACAGACAGTTGTAAGCTGCCATGTGGGTGCAAGGAATTGAACCCAGGTCCTCTGGAAGAACAACCAGAGCTCTTAACCACTGAGCAATCTCTCCAGCCTCCACACAGTAAGATAATAAATGAGAGAAGTATCAATACAAACGAAAGAGAACAGGAAATTTCAGAATGAAAATTATATGTCAGTATTTAAATTTCTCTATATTATTGAGTCTTCATCTCTAAAGATAATAAACAAACACAAATAAATAAATAAATAAATAAATAAATAAATAAATAAATAAATAAATAAATAAAT
>CABHPH010144530.1:0-23448 GCA_902168325.1 Peromyscus nudipes
TTCTCTAAGCCAGTAGGTGTAAATGTTGTCTAGAGTAGATCAACAACTTGAAAAATCTGTCAATTTAGAGTTCTGACTAAAATATTATGTCATAAATTTTAATAATGTTACATATGAACGGAAAAGTATTGGCTCAGGAATGAGCTCAGACCAAGTTCTCAACATGAAGGCTATTCATTTGCCCCAGAGACACAGAGGGCAGAGATAAGAGACAAAGACAGGAGATAGAGGAAGAGAGAGAAGGGGAAGGGAACCAGGAAAAAGGGGCAGGTGTATTTGTCCTGAAAGGACAAAGGGCTGCCTCTGGATGGAGAAGACACCTGCCTCATAGGCAGTTTATAAAGGTACAAGAGGAAACCCCATGTAAAGATGAGGTGTTTAATTTCAACTGAGCATGTTAATTGGGTGAGCCCAAAAGCAAGGTTGACTGCTGGATTTCAATACATTGATAGCTGAACCTTGGCAGTTAGCCTCAGGAGAAAGAAGTGGCCAAATAAGTGAATAGACTTTGTGGGAGCAGCTTCAGGAATGTGATCTAATGGTTTTTAGCCAGGCAGAGGGAAATGGGGAGAAGGGTGAGTACTGCCAGTTCCACATGTTTGAGTGGTCTAGTGTCCCTTCAACATATACACTTTTAAAGTCTCATTTTAATACTTTTCATAAAACTTATCGAAATCTTTAGTGACATGCTTAGGCACTCCAGCTTTGTCATCAAAATGTCTTTATCATTTCCATTCTGGAAGCATACAGCTCTCTCAGCTTAGGACAACGTCTTTTACAAAAATTCTTTCTTACAAGATTGTTCTTCATTCTTACATTCTTTTAATAGTTCTTTCTTGCTTACTTTCTTTTAATGTCATGGGACACACTAACATTAGTCAATAAATTTCTCATCTTAGCAAAGGAGAACTGAATCCAAATAAATTCAGATCACTTGTCTACATGTTGGTAAACATTGAGGCTTTGGAAGTTACCAGGAAAACTCAAGAGAGAACATAAAACAGCCCCAATTTTGTGTTGTGTACAGCTCAGGTAATGATCTATTGTATAAATGTTTTTGTGTTTGAATAAGTATGAGCAGAAGTTATAGAGAAGCAGATGGTAGATGGTAAAATATCAAGTCGATGCTTGTCACATCCAGTAGAAATAACTAAGGAAGCTCTGTTGATAGAGTCATAGTGAGATTACTGGTGGCAGAATTTTTAGGAGGAGGATCCCTTGGGTGAAGACAATTTTTACTGATTATTTTTCACCAAAGGTGTTTTTATGTCATGGGATACATAGTAATCTGTGGGAGTATTGTGTTCCCCAAAATATTGTGTATGCTAATAAACTTATCTGGGGTCAGAGAACAGGACAGCCACAATATTAAACATAGAGGTTAGGCAGTGGTAGCATACGCCTTTAATCCTAGCATTCGAGAGACAGAAATCCCTCTGGATCTCTGTGAGTTCAAGGCCACATTGGAAACGGCCAGGCACGGTGATACACACCTTTAATCCCAGAAAGCCACACCTTTAATCCCAGGGAGTGGTGGTAGAAAGCAGAAAAGTATATAAGGCGTGAGGACCAGAAACTAGGGGCATTTGCCTGGAGAAGCGGCCTGGAGAAGCATGTGGCTGGTTAAGCTTTCAGGCTTCTAGCAGCAGTTCAGCTGAGACCCATTCTGGATGAGGGCTCGGGGCATCCAGTCTGAGGAAACAAGACCAGCTGAGGACCCAGCGAGGTGAGATAACTGTGGCTTATTCTGTCTCTCTGACCTTCCAGTGTTCACCCCAATAACTGGCCTCGGGTTTGATTTTATTAATAAGACCTTCTAAGATTCTGCTACAGTAATCTCTGTTGGAAATAGTTACATTTATGTAACTATTAGGAGGGTAATAATTTTACACTTGAGCTCTTTCATTTTTCTCCTTTTTTCTATTATAGTAAGGGGATCAGACTTACCCAAAACAGAAATTTTGGAGGACATTTTGAGATAAAATTGCTTGGGTCTGAAGTCAGAGAGCCGAAAAAGAGGTTTTTCAGTAAGATTAAACATCATAAGCCATTATAATATATGCATAGTATAATTTGATCTCTTATGAGCAATGGTTACACTTTTTGAGGAATCAGAGAAAGAAGTTGTACATTGGAAAGGAAACTTGTTGAGTTCTGAGATGGCAGGCTTGACTCAAAGCACCTATGCTTCTTACAACCATGAGCCTTAGAGATTGTGGAATTATTGTAGAATATTATTTTAAGATGTGTTACTTATGCTGGGGAATATTTGTTTGGTGATGCAAAGATGTGTATCATTCTTTTACGTTGCTTTGTTTAACTCTGTGAAGCTGTGCTACTGGACCTGTCTAAAACACCTGATGGTTTCCAATGGCAAGCCAGGAGAAAGGATGGGAGGGGCTGGCAGGCAGAGAGAATGAATAGAAACAGAGAAGAAAGAAGAAAGAGCAAGAGAGAAGGAGAGAAGGACACTAGGGGCCAGTCACCCAGTCACCCAGCAAGCCGCAGAGTAAGAATGAAAGTAAGATATACAGAAGTAAGAAAAGGAGAAAGCCCAGAGGCAAAAGGTAGATGGAATAATTTAAGAAAAGCTGGTAAAAAGTAAGTCAAGCTAAGACTGGGCATTTATATGTAAGAATAAGCCTCCATGTGTGATTTATTTGGGAACTGGGTGACAAATCCCCCAAAAGAGCTAAAGAGAATAAAACAACAACAATAAAAAACAAAGACCATGGGATCATTCAATGTATTAACATTGGGTTAATATATGGGTGTTGATAAAGACAACGAACAGTATTTTGTATTTGTTTCTTTATTCTCAGAGTGCTATTAGGCGACACTTGATTTTTGAAGATTATACTCTGATATCTTTAAATTTTATAAGACCATGGGTGAGTGGCATATAGTACATATGATGGCTATTCTTGGTTGTCAATGGGCTACATTTGGAATTAACTGAAATCTAAGCAGCTGGGCATACCTGCGAAGGATTTTTTTCTTTATTATAGAACAAGGCCTTTTGAAATGGGAAGATCCACTTTTTTAATCTGGATCTTTGGAGGGAGAATTGTCCACCTTTAATCCAGATATTTTAAGATTCAAGATCCACTTTTAATCTGAGCCACACATTTGGGTGACAACCTATATAAAGGATGTGGAAGAAGCAAGCTCTCTCTCTTTGCCTGTTTCCCCTAACCCTTGCTATTAAGTCCATTCCTTCACTGTCCTATTTCTTCAGGGTCCCAGTGTATACTGAAGACCAGCTGAGACATCCAGCCTTGTGGACTGAACAACTGCTAGGTTCTTGGACAACCATTTTTGGACTAGCTGGACCATAGCCTATAAGCCATTCTAATATATATGTGTGTGTACATTCTATCAGTTATGTTCTTCTAAAGAACTTAGTAATGAAGATTTTGACTCTTGGAATGGATCTAGAGTAAAAGAAATATGAGGATGAATTTTCAAGTATCTGGAATAGACTTTCCAATTTGTCAACATCTACAGTTATTAAAGCCTTTCCTACAAGCTAGGGGAGTACTAAAAGCCCATGGTGTGAATTATTTTGAAAACTTATGAAGATAATATATTTGATTATCCTCATTAAGAAGTGTGAGAGGCAATGGACTTGGTGATTCTGTATATAAGACTATATAAGACTGTTGGCAGTTTGTGGAAAAAATAAGGATAATGTGGAAAACGATGCTGCTGGTTGGTTACTCCTATCATAAACTAACAAAGGAAATGAATGCACTCTGGGATAAAAAATTATCCAACTTCTTTTATCTCCCAAAAAGGTGAAGCACAACAAAGAACTCAGTGGTTAAATTTACTGGCTTCAGATGTGCATAAACACTCTAAAACTTTCTAACTGTGCTAGAGGTTGGAAATGGCTTAGGTGGAATGATATCAGATGGAAAGAGAGGGTTGGGCTATTGTACAGAATGTGTTTCCTAGTGCAAGCTTGGAGTGTAGTAGTACATGTGGAAATGTTGTATATGGCGTGGGATGTAGATGTAATTCTGAACAGTCTTATTAAATAAGAAACACACAGCCAAATTCATAGTTAAAAGGCCGGAGATCGAGCAGCAGCCAAGAGCTAAGACCACCTTCTTACCCCTCGCTGTTGTGTCGTCCTTCCCCTGAGAAAAGAGACCTACTTCCTGTGTGTCTGTATTTTTTATTGACTTTCTGTTCGGCCTTCTCATTGGTTCTAAACCCAGCCACATGACTTCTCCATCACTGCCTGTCTATACAGACCTCCAGGTCTCTATGGTTGGTACTTGGATTAAAGGCGTATGTCACCAAGCTGGCTATGTCCTTGAACAACAGACTCTGCCTGCCATGTGATCGGATTAAGGGCATGTGCTACCACTGCCAGACTTCTGCTAAATGGCTTGCTATTAGCTCTAACCCCGGGCAACTTTATTTATTAACATACAAATAAAATCACATTTCAGCACAAATAAAATATCACCATAGTGGGATGTATCTATGTGTTTGGAGATAGGTAGAGAAAGTCTTAGACAAATCCTAAAGATCATTTGGGGAGCAGGGAAGGTTGGCCACACTAGGTTAGGACATTGGATGTGGGACCAGGGATACACATAGCTGGCTGGGGAGAAGGCATGGATCAGGAGCTCAAGGCTACACTCTGGAGTGGGAGGTAGGAGATCTGTCTGGTTTGAAGAGACTGGATGTGGCACAGAAGGGATTTCTATAAACATTCTTTTAAATTGTTTTTCTGAGTTTTTTTCAGGTCAAATTTTAGTAGGGGCCATTACTATGGAATTTGTAATTTTTGAAGAAACATATTTTGGTTTTCCATGTTCTCTTTATTTAGGTTTGCTCATCTGAAGTTAGTGAGTTGATCAAATTTTTCTTTCTATTTGTGTTGAAGTCACATTCTTTCTTTTTACCAGAAGTATTTATAATATTTAGGAGGGGCTAATTCCTAGTGGCATTGGGATACATTAGGCATACAGAATCCACACCAGGTCTTCTGTTTCTCTGCTGCAGTCTTGTGCTTTTGGGGCTTTTGGTCAAAGAGTTTGCAACAAGGTCTCACTAATAGCTTGACTGGTCTTGGATCTCAGCTTCAGATAGAACAGTGGTAGGGTCCAAGTCAGGTAGAGCTGGCAGGTGAGTTTTGAAGTAAGGGAATGACCTGGATCTGTGGGCAAAGTGTGCAACTAAAGAGGCCTTTGTGTGGAGGAACACGTGATCTAGAATGTCCTAAATGGAGGTGGAGTCCTTGTCAAGAAACTGGAGTGGGGTTGGAATTGTGGGCAGGCTAGAGGGTCCTTGATGGGGAGAAGTTTGGGATTTAGCGGGTCACAAAGGGAGGTCCTCAAAGTAGTAGTAGTAAAGGATATGGTATATATCCCCATTGAATAAATAAATGCAATTAAATTTGGAAGTATACAGTGGAGCCAGAGAATGATCTTATTTTTTCTTACTGTTTCTGACTATTACAAATATAAGGTCTTCCCCACAAACCTAACTTAAAGTGAACTATAACTTATAATTTTTCCTATTATCATAAACAATAAGAACATTGTAGTGTGCATATCTCAAATGATATTCAAAATATGCTTTGTCCTAGAAAAACATGAATATCCACAATCATAGTTGCTTGTCCTCGAACAAATAATTGTCGACAGTCATAGATGCTTGTCAATTTCATTCTGTCATCAATGCTTTCAACATAAAACTCAAGGTTGTACAAAATTAAAAAAAGTCAAAACATCAAATTCCCAATTTTGGCTTATATGTTTTTATTAATGTAATGACTACAGTTTGATCAGCTAAATCAGGTACACAGCCACTAACACATTCTAGGAACCCTCTGTACACTGTTTTAACATAGACAACCTTAACCCCTTTTACTTTTAGATGATGTCTTTACTGTGACATGACCTCCACTTTGAACTCAAAATTCTCAGGTCGAGAAATCTATCTCACATTTATTTTCTTATTGTTAGTGTTTCATAAGCTGTCAGAAGACACCACAGGGCTTCTAACTCATTCTGTTACACAATTTTAATACTCCATATAGAGTGTGTTCTTGACAAGACTGCTGATGAAATGTAATGCCTTTGGTTCATTAACCAAGTTAACTAAAGCTTTACAGATGTCAATGAACTTGCTCCTAACCGTGTTAACTTTAGCTTTTTCATCTGATATCCTTGCTTACTGGCCATCTCTCCAATGGTATCTGTCTCTCTGGCATTATGTGTAAATATTGATCTATCTCATACTTCTGATGACAGCCCCAGATTCTTTAGAGTCAAATAAAGGAATGGTCATGTTCTTTGTAAAGCTGGAAAACTTGCTTAGGCATCCAACTATGCTCCTTCAGTGAATGTTTCTGGTGTGGTTTAAGCTTTATATTGATCTCTCCCAAAAGACCATTACTGTGAACATTTGGAAGTCATAGTTGACACATTTAGCTTATTGTAGTGCTACAACAAGCAATTTCCTATGAAACTCACAGACTCAAATTTGCAAATCAGCTTGCCTCAAGCTGTGGGAACTGCTGCCCTGCACTGTCACAGTGGAGAAGCATGGTGAAAACACAAGACAGTGCACAGAGTAAATATACTGAATTTACTGAGCAGCAATTCATGGAAATTACTATTATGCTGAAGTGAAGGTACATACTAAAGTAACCCTTCCAATTATTGTTACTTTTCAAGTGATTTTATTTGCTTTGTTGTTTTATATGTGAGTCTAGAGTGTATATATATATATATATATATATATATATGGAGTAATATATGTATATATACTTTTTAAAATTGGTAAATTACACTTATTTGTGGTGTATGGCATGCTTTTGATATTTCCTCACACTGTGGAATAACTAAATCGAGCTACTTAGGATACACAATGCATCACAAACTGTTCATATTGAGAAAACTTAAAAATTTGCTCTAATGAAAAGTTTTCAATATATAATATATTGCTATTAACTGTACCATGAATCTTAAAAGGTCTCATTAATAAAAAAAATCCAAAGCCAGATATTGGGGTGAAAGCTGAGAGATCAGTGAAACGGACCAAGCCAGCCACGTTCTTACCTTTATGAAATCCTCAGCCTAAAGAGAGAGACTTCCTGTTTACTCACATCTTATATACCTTTCTGTGCCCTGCCATCGTCCTTCCTTCCTAGTGTTGGGATTAAAGGCATGTGCCACCATGCCTGCCTCTTTTCCAGTGTGGCCTTGAACTCACAGAGATCCAGATGGATCTCTGCCTTTGCTAGGATTAAAGGCATATGCTACCACTGCCTGATTTCTATGTTTAATATAGTGGCTGACTTTGTCCTCTGATCCCTAGGCAAGCTTTATTGGGGTACACAAAATTAATTCCTCTAGTTTAAACAAAAGAAATCATTTACTCTTCCTGTCTCACTTAACTTCTGATGACCAACATCCACTGTACTCCTGTGAATTCTTTTTTAGAATCCCCATAAAAATAAAATCACATAGTTTGATTGTGCCTGGCTTATTTTGCTTAGGACAGTGTCCTTCAAGTTCACTTCTGTTGTCACATATGACAGATGGAAGCATTGTCTTCTTTTTATTTATTTGTTAAATTTGTTCGTTTGCATTTTCATACTTGTCTTTGATGCATCCTGATTATTTTTTCCTCACCCTCCATTTTCCCCTCTTGTGCCTATCAACTCTCTCTCCTCCCTACCATCATTTTTCCTTTCTCATGAGTAATTGTTTTGCTTAATGAGTTTAACCAAGCACATCTGTATCAACTTCATTTGGACTTCTCCATTGGAGCCTGGTTGGCTCACCAAACTTTTTAAAATTTTCAATAGTAACTAAGTTTGCTCTTTGGCAATTTCACACATGAACACAATGCACTGACCACTCCTACCCCCCATTCTCCTCCATCTCTCCACCACTGATTTCTACCTGCCCTCCTCCTCATAAATATCTCTCACACATTCACACATTTTATTTCATGGTCCTCTGGGATTAAGGAAAGCCATCTATGTGCCTATAGTCTTGACCCCCACACTGGACTCCGATAGGCTGAGTAGGAGACAGTAATTCCTTCTATTCTAGAATCTGTCAATAGTCAATAGTTCGCTTGTAAATTGTAGGGCCCTGTGAGACTATTCCTCTTTTGAAACTGATAATTGACATGGCCAGTCTTACGTGGGCCCAGTGAAGGAAACCACAGTTGTTGTAAGATGATTGCAATAGATTTTTCATCTAGAGAACTGTACACTGTAGCCCTACATTCTATCTTCCAGATATTACTTACTCCCATGCTCTCTTCTGCAATATTCCTTGTGTCTTAGTGAAAGAAGCATAACAGCTTCTTCATTAAAGAAATAATTGCCAAGGCCTATATCATACAGTGTTAAACCTGTGTTTCTGGGTATTTTAGTTTCAAAACATATAATGAAAACCTTAATTCAGTTTAGTTTGTGTATGGTGTAAGAAGAGGACCTAATTAATTCTTCTGTATATCAGTTTCTGGGTTTCCCAATAGTGTCAAAGTGATGTAATTTTCTCATTCTGTATTCTTGGCATCTTTGATAAAAAAGCAGTTGGTAACAGATTTATTTACTGGGCTCCCCAGGCTTTTCCCCTGGACTGTGAGTACATTTACTAGTTTAATAGTACATGCTGTTTAAATTAGTGTAGCTTTCCTGTGGCTTTTAAATAGTAAGTAGTGTGGCACCTCTGTTTTTATTCTTTTGGTTCAAAATTATTTTGATTTTGTAAAGTATCTTGAGTTTTTTTCTGTAGATTTAAAATTTTTTCTAGTTTTCTGGAAAATAATTTGAATTTTTAAGTATTACTCAAATCTTTACATCACTTTGTGTTGTTTGAAAATTTAGTCATATGAATTTTCTAACTCATGAACATTGAGTAGTTTTTTTGTTTATTTGTATCTTTTTTTTTGGTTTTTTTTTCGAGACAGGGTTTCTCTGTGTAGCTTTGTGCCTTTCCTGGAGCTCACTTGGTAGCCCAGGCTGGCCTCAAACTCACAGAGATCCGCCTGGCTCTGCCTCCCGAGTGCTGGGATTAAAGGCGTGCACCACCACCGCCCGGCTATTTGTATCTTTTAAATTTCATTTCTTCAATGTCTTAAACTTTCAGTTTATAAATACGTCACTTCCTTGAATAAATTTATTTCTAACAATTTGGCTTACATTTTTGGGTAGTAATAGATTTTCTTTCTTGATGTATCATTTGGCTAGTTCATTATCAGTTTACAAAAATTGCTCTTATGTTTTTATGTTTGGTTGTGCTGCTCTTATTTTATTGAGCTCACTTTCTAGCCCGTACAGGCTTTGGTCTGCATCATTTTTATGGTCTTCATGGTTTGCTATGCGTCAGTCATACCGCTCACAATATCACACACGCAGAAAGATTTTCCTTTCCTGCTTGAAAGACTTTCATTTCTTTTTCTTATCTCATTCTTCCTGTTGGGACGTCTAGTGACTATTTTGGAGAGCAGCAACAAGAACATCATTGTCTTGTTCGTGGTATTGGAAACAGACCTGATGAAACCTTGCTCCTTTTAGAGAAAGTATTGAAAGACATACACATATCTGTGCCTAACCATGGCAGTCCCTTTCATCACAGTTGACTGGTAAGTTAAATGCTTTGCTTATTTTCTTTGATCATTTCAGTCATTGATTAACGCTCATAGGTTTTACTCTCAAAGTTTGTGGTGTTGTGGAGACGTGGTATATGATGGCATTATACTGACCTTGATAAGAAAGCAAGGCTGTGTCATAGTTCCCTGAGGAGATGCTGGAGTGAAGCTACAGACTCAGTTTTGTACTCAGCATGGTGGAAATGAAGATTGTCACATACTCCTCAAAATGTTGGAAAATATTAATTAAAATGAATCAAATAAATCATTGTTTGGGCAGTTTATTGTTGGTTTTTACCTTTTTTTCTAATTGCTTGAGTTAAATTTAATTTCTACCATGAGTGTAACAACGTTTTAAATAATGTATGTCATAGGAACTGATATATTTGCAGGTATCAAAGATATAAAATAATAAATGTAAAGAATTTTGTACTTTAACTCAATGATTTCTTAGAAGTATTCAATGTGATAATATACATTTATGATTAGTAATACAGTATTATGGAAATCTTAGTGACAATTTCAAAGAACACAACACTTAATAACTTCATTTCATAATGAGAATTGGTCACAGTAATACAAATGAATTTGGGTATACCAAGGGATACAAAACAGCAAAGAAAATGACTGTCTGAGTATTAAAGCTAAATTAGGAAAACATTTCTAAATAGAACAGTTTGGTCTTAAGAAAGGAATTAAAAAACTTTCACTAATATCAATAACAAAATTTGTCATAACATTGAAAATTTCATATATATTAAGAAATCCACTGAATATTAATATTACTCATTTTAAATATAATCTTGGCATCAGACCTAAATGTTTTATTTTCTCATAAAGATATGTAGTTGAAACATTTGCTTTAACCAGATGATTATTCTGTATCAGAACTGGGTAGGCAGATCAGTCAGCCATGTCTAACCAAAGCTTAGTGAGTTAAACATGGGAACATCTACTCAGCCACTCACTTTCCTCATTGATATTTACAAGACACACCACTCCAATACTTCATTGATATACTTAAATTCAAAACGTTTGTTAAAAATGAATACATGTAAGATGCCACTCTGGAATTAACATTAGTGTAGCATTAAAAAAAATTTTTGGATTGTATCCACAAAAATTTTGAATATTGGATGTATCATCAGATTACTGAAATGTCCCCCATCCAGACTACTAATTAAGAAAGAAGGGAAATTTATTTACAGTTAAGCAATCAGCTTCCTTACAAAAGAAAAAGACGTCACAATACAGATAGTGTTTCGTTGATTCCGGGTAATTTTTGTCTGTTTTGTTTTGTTCTATAATTCATGAGGTCAGGTTGGCCTTGAATAGCTGCAACCCTCTTTCCTCAATACAAATTATATAGCCCAACACTAATGTGTGTTCTGGGCTCCAATCACCAAAAGATAACTTCTTTTGAAAGGACAACCCAACCACTGAGGCTAGTTTATAGAATATCCAACTTAATTCCTCAGATTCAGCACAAATACATCTAAGGATAAAGTGTTTTTCCTCACTGATGTGCCTTTACTCTGATAGGAAAATTCATGTTTTCTTTATGAAATAAAAAAATTCCTGAAAATGCATTTACAAAATGTTGCTGATTTATGATTTTTATCTCCTAGCATCATTTTTAACTGTATGGTATAGATTTTATGAGGGTTTTCAGATATCTTAGGCCACATTTTTAAAAAAATACTTTGGGCTCATAATTGAAAGTGAGTTACACGTGGCTGCTCGGTCTTTGAGATAAATGGTCACATAGCTAGTGTTGGTTTTGACAGTGTGACCACGAACACCATGTCCTCAATGCACTGTGCTTGCACGACACTGCTGACGGCTCCCATCAGTGTCAGGCTCCTCTCCATTCCCAGTTTGCTTGCCTTGCTGCTCATTTTACTGATTGTGCTATACTCTTAGGAGTAACAAAAACTCTGCCCTTCTTCCGCTCTCATCTCCCCTACCTCTTACTCTTTATTGATAACATTCAGCTCTTTCTTTAAAGATCGCTACTGAATAATTCTCAAGTTGCTTTCTCTAGTATGTATTTTTTTCAATTAAATATCCAAGTATTTGTACTCATATCCAAGTTTTTATTGGACATTTCTATGTACACATATAAAAGGAGCATGAAATTAGCACATTGAAACATAAACTGTCAACTAAGAAATGTACCTACATTTTTCTTTCAGTAGTATATCAGCTCATTGCGTGTACCTTCATGCTATCACTGTACTGCCTTCTGCTGACATCTCTCAGAAGAATG
This sequence comes from Peromyscus nudipes, assembly GCA_902168325.1. Lineage (NCBI taxonomy): Eukaryota > Metazoa > Chordata > Mammalia > Rodentia > Cricetidae > Peromyscus > Peromyscus nudipes. The sequence continues at coordinate 11,903 of CABHPH010144530.1, forward strand.
CTAATGCTATGTATATGACATCACACAACTTCCTTATTAAATTTTGGGCTCACTATGGTTTTGATCCTGTAGGTTTCAGCTAACAGCCAATTTTGCAAACATTTCTCTTTAATTTTTCTTTAGTAGACACACTGTCTTTCTTGTGTTATCTTAAATCCATTCCTCTCAAGCCCTTTCTGATTACCAAGCTTACTCAGTTTCTAGAAATCACTGCACCAATATCCCTTTAACAAAGATGTCTTTTCTGGGCCAGGCAGTGGTGGCACATGCCTTTAATCCCAGCACTTGGTTGGCAGAAGCAGGTGGATCTCTGTGAGTTCGAGGCCAGCCTAGTCTAATAGTCTAAAGAGCCAGCTCTAGAAAATCCGTGGCTTCACAAGAAATCCAAAGAGAGAGAGGGAGAGATGGGGGGGGCGGTTATCTCACTTAAAACAGCATTTGTCATTATTGCTTTATATCTAATAACTACCAGCAGATAGGTTTATAAATTCATTTAGTTCTGTTTCTCACCACTTCTCTTGAAGAATCAAGATCAGGTTTTGTGTGCTCTTGTACCCAATAACCTAGAATAGTGAACTAAGCAAATAACAACACATGGAATTTAAAATAAAATACAGCTCCAGAGAAGATAACTAACAAGGAGGACCCTAAGAGGGATGCACGAATCACCCTCATAAGGGGAAATAGATGAGATCTGAGTAAACTGGGGGGAAGGGGAGTAATAGAGGGTAGGGGTGGAAGATGAGAACATAAGGGAACAGGATGGTCGAGCTGGAACAGGGAGGAGTGGGAGGGCAATGAAAGAGATATCCTGATAGAGGAAGGCATCATGGGGGTAGGGAGAAACCTGGTGCTAGGGATGTTCTCAGGAATCCTCAAGGACCCCAGCTTAGACTACTAGCAATACTGGAGAGGGTGCCTGAGCTTGCTTATCCCAGTAATTAGATCAGTGAACACCCTAACTATCATCATAGAGCCTTCACCCAGTATCTGATGAAAGCAGATGCAGAGATCTACAACCAAGCACCAGGCCAAGCTCTAGGAGTCCAGTCATAGAGAGGGAAGAGGGATTCTATGAGCAAGGGGCATCGAGGTCATGATGGGGAAATCTACAGAGACAACCAAACCAAGCTAGTGAGAACTCATGAATTTTAGACCAACAGCTGTGGAGCCTGCATGGGACTGTCCTAGGCCCTCTGCACGAGCAGATAGTTGTGTACCTTGGTCTGTTTTAGGGGCCCCTGGCAGTGGGATCAGGATAAGCTGGCTTTTTGGAGCCCATTACCTATGATGGGACACCTTGCACAGCCTTGATGCAGGGTGGAGGGGCCTGGACCTACTTCAACTGAATGTATCAGATTTTGATGACTCCTCATGGGAGGCCTTACCTTTATGGAGGAGGGGATAGGGGAAGGTTTTGCGGGGGAGGCTTGGGGGAGCAGAAGGAAGGATGAGGAGGGATCTGTGCTTGGTATGTAAAATGAATAAAAAATATATAGATCTTTAAAAATAAAATAAAATAGAAACAATACAAAATATCTTAGAGTTTTATTGTTGTGAAAAGATAAGAGACACCATGACCGTAACAATTCTTATAAAGGAAACATTTAATTTGGGCTGGCTCACAGTTCAGAGGTTTAGTCCATTATTGTTATGGCAGGGAGCATGGTGGTACGCAGGCAGACTAGAGAAGGAGCTAGGAGTTCTACATCTGGATCCACAGGTAGCAGGAAGTGTCAGTGAACCATTAGGCAGGCTTGTAATGCTGAAACCTCCAAGACTGCCCACAGTGAACCACTTCCTCCAACAAAGACACACCTACTCCAGCAAGACCACATCTCCTAAATATTGCCACTCCCTGTAAGCCTATAGAGGCCAGCCATTTTCTTTCAAACCACCACACAAACAATTTTACTTAGCAAATTACTAAAAGTACATTCATACTTAGGAAATTTCCATTAACTGTCATTTGCCAGAGTAGACTCATAGGACATTTAGATTTCTAAACTCTAACAGAGAGAGAAAGTGAGATTCTTTCAGTCATTTTTTTTTTTTGTTTTTTGTTTTTTGTTTCTCTGTGTAGCTTTGCGCCTTTCCTGGAGCTCACTTGGTAGCCCAGGCTGGCCTCGAACTCACAGAGATCCACCTGCCTCTGCCTCCCGAGTGCTGGAATTAAAGGCGTGCGCCACCAACGCCAGGCGAAAGTGAGATTCTTTAATGTTTCACCTAAAGGCATTGTTGTTTGAGATTAGCACATCATGGCTTCATGTATAGGGTGGAAATCCACAGGCAGATAAATACATTTAATGTGATTCACCTGTTTCTCACAACCAGCTATTTCTCACAGCTCCAATGAGCAACTATGCTCTTAACCTTAGTAATTATTGCAGTAGATAATTAATCAGAAGAATTATTAAAATGCCCTAGAGTTCAGGAGACTTTGACAGAATATTCAAACCCACATCCAATTATCTGGATCAGAAAATGATACACAAACACACACGTGAACTATCAAATACTTTGATTTTTTTCCTGCCTCCCTTTTCATGTCCTTTTTCTAGATATGACCTTATCATGAAATCACATGCAGTAATTTGGGATATAGGATGGTCAAGAAATATTTTCAACCTTAATATATAAATATTCCCCTTTAAAACTTTAAAATAAAACTTGTTTCTTAGGCATCAGGCTTGTACTTGAGTCCACTGTCACTTTAGTCACATATACGCATTAAAGGGGACATGTATTTTAGGGTTGGTGCTCATGTTTGGAGTAACAAATTCTATGAGACACGATGGTTCTCAGGAGCCTTGATAGGAAACACCCACCTCCATTAACTATGTTTCTTTAGAGTGTACACATATTTATTCTTTGCTATGGAGGATGGGTGAGGTATATTCATCATTGTTTTTCTTTGTCTAGTTGATTTATTCAATGTTTTTTTCTGATTTCTTTCATAATAATTGTTCATGAGGGAGAAAATACAGAGGGAAGAAAGAAAATCAGAAAATGATTATCACATCCAAAGTCCAGGTTTTATTTCTGACACCTAAAATGAATGGGGTTGGGGAAGACAGGACCAAAGAGAAGAGAGGGAAAGGGAGAAGGGGGAAGGGAGGAGGAGGAAGGGAGGAGAGAACATCAAAGCCAGAGGAACCAGTCATTGTAGAACACAAGAATACCAGAGAAAGTGCTGGACTAATGAGTGGAAATGAGGGATGGTCCTGAGCCTGAGAGCAATATTTTGTCATGTGCTTTTCTGTGACAGCTTGATTTCATTGTGTCTGCCATTGGTTCAAACTTGTTCAGGATGCCAAGACGCTTTTAACTACAAAGCACTCTCCCAAGTGCTGAGAACGTTAGCAGGCACACGTGTATTGCACAATTTCCTTCTCTGTCTGGTCTATATTTATCCATCCACCATGCCAAAAAGAGGGGACTAAGCGGAAGGATTGGGGGAAATCTTTTGCCATTCTAGAGTCTCGTTATAAAAATCATGACCAAGTAAATTAATTAACATATGCAAAAGTCCTCTTTAAGTAAAATTCTGTATACATGTATAATTCACATTTTTCCTGAAAGTATACCACATTGTCATAGAACATGCAGAGAACTTAGTAACAACGTTATGCTGAGCACTTTTCCAGGAATATTTTCAAATACTTCTAACCTTCCTCTATTCACATTGTTTTTTTTTTTTTTTTTTGTCTCCATGTTCTTGATATTTTATCTGTTTCAGTTTCCGTGTTTGGAATTCTCACAAGAATCTTCTTCTGAGTTTCCTATCTAGGTCAGTTTAACATTCTCAGGGTACAAAAGAAATCAGAGGTCACTCAAAGCCAAGAAAAGCAAAAAACAATAGGCAGATTATTGAAATAAACTTTTATTGTATACTGATTTGTCAGTATTTATTTGTGTGTACTAAAAAAATTACAGAGGTCATAAGTAACATTGGGGACTTTATTTAAAAAGTACAGTCAGCCCACTGAACTGAAAACCTCCTAGAAACAGCTAGAGAACACCTAATACATGTGATTTATTCCTCCCCTAAGGAAATTGTCTGAAAAATTCATCTGCCCACTTTATGTCTAGTTCATATTCTGTTTCTAAAGAAAAGTTCGCTGTCTGAGTTAAAATAGAAAAAACACCTGTGGGACCAAGGTGCTCATCCAGTTGATGCGAACAGTGTGCTTTAAGGGCCTCTGTAGGGACTCTGGAGAAGGAGATTGGTGCTGTGCTAATTTCTGTCACACAAAGAGCTTGTGTACCTAGAGCATAGTGTACACTGCTCTCCTGTCTCACGGCACTCAGGGCAAAATGTGAAGGAGAGGGTGTGAAAGGGAAGTGAATGGTCCCTTCATAGTATTGGCTATTCTTATTTACCATTAGCTTTAAACTGATATATAGCCATAAACTGATAAATAGCTATAAATTCATCTGTATTTTGAAATTTTAGCAGGGATTTGTTCACATTTTTATGCTTAACATATAAGTTTTATATCTTAGATTATGCAAAATATTGTATTCATTTATATTACACATAATAGGTTATTTATAATTAAAATATTAATGCTTTTGTTAACAAATGGAACGTTAGGCAAAATATCATGATTCCTTCACTTACAACTTTGAGTTTGAGCATGCTAAAACGTAAATAACAGGTCTTCATTTTAATTCTGTCACAGTAAATTTGTATAAGAGTAATTAAAAATTGTTTTAGCTAACATTCATAAAGCAGTGAATACTTTAAATACTTAGAACGGTGCCCCTAATGATAGGAAATTCTATCAAAGACCACACCTTCGTTTCTAGAGCTGCATTTCTATCTTTGGACCATCTGCTGGAAAACTAGAATCAAGTCTCAAATGTTGCCTTTTAAATTGTATCTTTAGTATGATAAATGCAGAACAGTAATGGCTCATATTCTTTAAGTGTAAAACACCTTGTGATTACTTGATGATACCTACAAGTGCCTATATTCTATCAGAGCAGCTTTTAAAGGTGTTACTAAGATGTTTTCTTTTCAGAAGATTGATAAACTAATAAAAAGTGATGTCAGGTACTAAAAGAAGACCATAACTTTTCTTGTTCTGGAGCATGGTGGATGTCTACAATTTTGTTCAGATAAGGACAGAACCTAGAAAAGTAGTAGCTGTTTTTAATGTGTAACATACTTCCATTATCACTCCCTGTCTTAGTTACTTTGATATTGCTGTGGTAAAACACCATGATTAAGGCAAGGTATAGAAGAAAGAATTTTTTTATTTATAGTTTCAGCGGGTTAGAGTCCATCATGACAGAATGGAGTTAGCAGGCAGAAGGGGATTGGAATAGCAGCTGAGAACTTAACATCTTGAATTGAAAGCAGGAGGTAGAAAAGGCTGACTTGAAATGGCAGTAAAATCTCAAAGCCTGACCTCAGTGATGTACTTGATCTAGCAACATCACCCCTCCTAATCCTGACCAAATGGTCCCCAACTGGAGACCAATATTAAAATGCCTGAGAGTAATAAGGACCATTTCATTCAAACCACCACACTCTCCTTCCCTCTGATAAATAAATAGGAGAGATAGATGATAGATAGGTAGATAGATGATAGACAGATGAGGTAGATAGTACATAGAAAATAGATGACAGAAAGATAGATGATGATAGATGGGTAGATGATAGATAGGTGATAGGTAGATTCACACATATATTATTATGTATATTATTCTCTCTGTGTCTGTGTGTGTGTCTCTGTGTGTGTGAGTATGTGTGAGTGTGTGTGTGAGTGTGTGTGAATGTGTGTGTGTGTGTGTTTGTGTGTGTGTGTGTGTGTGTGTGTGTGTGTGGTTTGATTTTTTTTTTGGAAACTTTAGTTGTGCTGTCCACTTTGGGAAAATATCTGTTTATGGTACTGAGTTGGCATTGTTCAGAAATCAATAGCTATATTGATTCCCTGCCATGAAGAAAAGAATCTGGGAGGAGCAAAGAGTTTCTGCTTTACATTTCTTTATCAGTCAACTATTTAATAAATTCCTTAGGTTAGATAGTTTTCTACCTGCAGCTCTATTTATATATACTTTGTATGTGCTTTTTCTAGCTGTATCTCTATATACATATATAAAGAATATACAGAAGAGATCCCAACTGGATCAAGAACAGAGAGGGAAAACAAGGAATGTTCATGGTAAATGAAGACCACATGAGAACAGGAAGAAGCAAAGTGCTAGAGAGGCCCACAGAAATCCCCAAAGATGCCCCCACAATAGACTGCTGGCAATGGTCGAGAAACAGCCCGAACTGACCTACTCTGGTGATAGGATGGCCAAACACCCTAACTGTCATGCTAGAAACCCCATCCAATGACTAAGGGAACTGGATGCCAAGATCCACGGCCAGGCCCCGGGTGGAGCTCCGGGAGTCCAATTGGTGAGAAAGAGGAGGGTCTACATGAGCGAGAATTGTTGAGACCAAGGTTGGATAAAGCACAGGGACAAATAGCCAAACGAATGGAAACACATGAACTGTGAACCAATAGCTGAGGGGCCCCCAACTGGATCAGGCCCTCTGAATGGGTGAGACAGTTGATTGGCTTGATCTGTTTGGGAGGCTTCCAGGCAGTGAGACCAGGTCCTGTGCTCAGTGCATGAACTGGCTGTTTGAAACCTGGGGCTTAGCAGAGACGCTTGGCTCAGCCTGGGAGGAGGGGACTGGCCCTGCCTGGACTGAGTCCACCAGGTTGATCTCAATCCTCAGGGGAGGCTTTGCCCTGGAGGAGGTGGGAATGGGGGGTGGGCGGGGAGGGGGGGGAGGGGGGCGGGGCGGGAGGGGGGAGAACAAGGGAATCCGTGGCTGATATGTAGAATTAAATTATATTGTAAAATAAAATAAAATAAATTAATAAAAAAGAATATACAGAAAAAACCAAGAATATAAGATTAGGAAGATAAGAGAGCATCTGAGTAAAAATAAGATAGTAATGAGAGACAACAATCAATCCCTGTATAATATCAAAGCATAATTGAAGAAATAGACACTTGTATTTATATCTAGGAACTTTAGAATGCTTGAAAACCTGCCACACTCACGGCATACCAAGAAGGCTGAAAATGTTATATGCAAATCAGCATGGTAGCCTGGCCTAAGGCAATGGGGGCCTCCATCACCATAACTGATAATAACTTGTAGATGGGAATGGGTGCCTGGATTTCCTGCCTTCATACCTAAAGAATTATACAGAGTAAAAATAAAACACATTGGGAAGATGATCATATACTGGGCCTTATAAAAAATGGAAGTGGTTCCTTTAATTAATGAAGATCTACAACAGGAAGACAAATGAAAGAAAACTAAAAGTAGTGATGTAAGTCGAAACAAAAGAAAGGGGGGGTGAGGAGGTGAGTAGGAAAGCTCGTTTTGGAGGGATTTCTCACAGTGTTTCTCCACATGTAAGTGCTTACTTGAATTTCATTGCATCTCCTAAATGATAGGGAAGCATGGGAACATTGTGTTTAGAAAGATAAATGTGCTTCATTTGTCAGGGCATAGATTTAAGAGTCACTAATGGCAAAGGGAACACCAGGAGGTTTCCATAGTCTTCCAGAACAGTGTCAATAAGGACCCGGACAATTGACACTACATGTGTATGCTGCATAGAATTTTCATTTAATTAAGCATCTTCATATAACAGAAGTGGAGGTGAGCTTGTTTCATATGTTATAGGTATTCAGGAGGATTAGGAAAAGAAGAAAATGACCCATTACAGATGATAAAACTAATTTGCTTAGATACTAATAAAATTGGAAGGGATGGAATTGTTCTTATATTTACTTTACATATCTAGTCCTTGATAAAGCTACTTAGATGCATGTCTCTAGAGCTGTAATGATACGGCATGTGGGAGGTCTTGATGGGTTGGGCCAAGGTGACCCAATTGATGAAGGAAACACACCACGCATACACAACAGCAGGCAGCATGGCACAGTGGAAAGTTACTCACACCCCAGGCACGGCATCCATAATGAAGTTTATTTTGAGGGGAGGGGAGAGAGAATAGAGGGAAGGAAAAGGGAGAAAAAGAGGGAGGGGTGCATACCTCATAGGAATAGAGAGAAGGAGAGACAGGGGAGGAGCTTTCTTTTTGAGGGGGATTTTATGTCAGGACACAGGACAGGTCCCCAAGGGGTGGGCCAGAATGCCAACATTCCTCCATTTTGTTATTATAAAAAGATGAGTTATAGATAGCAAATGAGGAAATAAGGGTGCTGAATTCCAGGGAATTGCTTCCTGCTGTTCTTGTAGTGAAGTGGGAGGGGGAATTTGGGAGCTGGGTCATGCATGGTGGGAAATGTGAGTGAAGAACATTCTGTTGGGTATCATTGTGGAGATCTCAAGCATCTGTCCCTTGTGGGAGCTGAGAAGGCAGGTTGCTAGAAGAAAAAAATAGACTGATATCATGGCCTTATGAATGGGGCTAGCTATGGGAAATGTGATAGCTGCCAGAAAAGATGGAATAGAGAAGTGCCCTGGTTGTACAGAAGAAGCAAGGGTGAATGAATGAGACACAAGAGCAGATATGTCCTTTTATTGGGACATCTTGGAAAACCAGGTTCTGGTTGCTGAGTAGGTGCCTGCTTGAGCCTGGAGAGGTGGTACCAGCAGTGAATTGAGGGATGATGTGTTCTTTAGGAGTACATGAGCCATCCTATCTATTATTTCTCTGGAGGTGGGGGTACATCCATCTAAGTTAGCATCCTCGGTTGGTGGTTGGCATCCTCAGAGGTGGTGCAAGGGCTGACATATATGGAAGACCTTCTGTGGGTTGGCCTTGGCCCAGGCAGGAGGAGTGAAACTGCAAAATATGCTCAAAAATTAGTCGGGTCAAAATGGGTTCTGGATACTGTTAGTTTTCCTCACATCAGATTTCTTGATACAGAAGCAGAACCTTTTCCAGGAGCCTGTAAGTATCTGACAGACATCTCAACAGATTTACATCTTGGTGTCAGAGCAAAAGGGTTAAAAATGCATAGAAGTTTAAGGACTCCTAAGAGCTGTTTGTAGTCAATGCTATATCAGTTTCTCAAAACTGCATTGATCAAAATTAAGTCTTTGAATCTCTGAAGTTATATCTGAAACCAGTCTATCCTGTACCGTGAAGTCTATTAATGAGGCATACCTGTCTGTATTTTTAACAGGAAACTTATTAATGAGCTATCAAGGCACTTGTAGTCTTGGGATTGGGGCTGTTAAACTGGTACTCTAGTCATCAAACACCTTCAGATCTGAGAAGGATAAATTTAAGAAAAAGTGAGACAGTTTTCCACCTACCTAGGGCAGTAATCCCAAGTCTCTCCATGGTCACTGCGGGGACAGAAGACGAAAGGCACCACTTGTTCAGCTGCTAAGCCCAGGAGATCTGACAGATTTTTTTTTTTGTAGGAATTTGGGAAGAGTGACCCACCTTGATTTTACAGCATGGGGCAATTGATCCTCCATGGTTTCTTTTATTCACAATCTGGACAGGATTTCAGCAGGTGTCTAAGGTGGTGTTTCACTGTATGGCTGGCCTTGTTATAAGCTTCCAGATGGAAGTTCTTCTGCAGCCATCCATCTTCTTGGAGAAAATACAGGATGCTGCCAGGAGCTGACATGTCTCTCTATCATAAAAAAGCCTTTATATTAAATGCCATATTCCCAGATCTCTAAAGGTGTTCGAGGACTGGGGGAATAAAATCTGTTAAGCATATCTAAATTAACTCAACAGCATATATATGTGGTGACTTTTATTTGTGCTCTAACAAGTAAAGCTTGCCTGTGGATCAGATGATAAAGCCAGCCACTGTATTAAATATAGAGGTCAGGCAGTGGTAACACACACCTTTAATCCTAGCTTTTAGGAGGCAGAGATTCATCTGGATCTCTGTGAGTTCAAGACCACCCTGGGAATAGAGCCAGACATGGTAGCACACGACTTTAATCCCAGCACTAGTTAACCATAGAGGTCTGGAGGGCTGTACAGACAGACAGGAAGTGGTAGAACTTGGCAGAAAGAGGAAGTGATGTAACTATGCAGAGAGAGAAAGTAAGATGGTAGGACACAGAAAAGTATATAGGTATGAGTATACAGGAAGTAGCTCTCCTTTGGGCTGAGGATTTCCTAGTGGTGAGCAATTGTGGCTGGATTGTTTTAGTCCTCTGATCTTTTAGCTTTCACCCCAATATCTGTCTCTAAGTATTTTATTAGTAAGACCATTTAGCAATTCATGTTACATATATAAGTTAAATCTGGACATACAGTTTTTCCAATCAGTTACAACTTACCAATGGTAACAAAGACAAGGAGGCTAGACAAACATTCTTGTACTGTTATTTTTTAAGGCCCTGTAATTCTGATCTTTGAGTAGAGCCAGATTATAATCCTTAATGATTTATATAGAAGTAATGATTTCATAAGGTCATGTAATACCTTTTTTGGTTCTGCATAAAAAGGTCAAGTGTCTTGTTGCAGAACCATTTTAGGTAATAAATCTATTATTTCACAACTTTGGACCCAGTTTTTTAGGATATCAATGAGCATTAAAGACATATGAACTTTCTGTTTTTAACCTTATTTAAGATGGCTCATGCCTGACCACATGATCGCCCTCTGGCACCTGACCATGTGTGCTTTTTTTTTGTTTTTGTTTTTTGTTTTTTGTTTTGTAAAATATGAGGAACAAATATGGAACATATAAACTCAAGCATTTAAAATCAATCAGAAACGCATACAGGTGGCCACATCAATCATACATTTCCATCCACATATACAAAATAGAGTTTTTAGAAGAAAGATGGAGGAAAGTTTTCCCAGGAAACTTTCACAGTTAATGCATTGGAACTTAGAGGCAGTGATGTAGAGGAGACTGGCAAACAGAGTAGCAGTACAGCATGCAGTGGTGGCCATAGGATGAGAAAACGGGGAAAGAGAGACAAAGAAAAGAAGGAAGCGTTTTGAGTGAAAGCATGAGATGCCAGCAGACATAGAAGCAGGGAGTGGAGATAAAGAAGGACTCCAGCAGAGTAGAGCCGGGATAGAGATTAGGTGGGAGACACATTTTCCATAATGATGTAGAAGGTTCAACAGACTGACCTCCAGCATCCCAGAGCATCAGCGAGGACCAAAAATGGCTCAAAACTGTCAGTGGATCATCATCCAAAGGCTATGGGCTGTGGGGTGCAGTGGGCACAAGTTGTTGGCATATGCCGTTGGGGGAAGGCTGAAAGCCCGAAAGCCCAAGACTCGTGGTTGCCAGTACTGGAACTCTGAGAAACTATGGTTGAAAAAAATATGAATCCTCATTTGTGGAAAACCGTCAGGAGAGAAGGGAGGAAGCTTACTGATGAGGTGAAGAGTCCCAGTGGACCTCCAGTTGGAAAAGTGATGGTGTTAAGTGGTACAGGGTCCCAGCATTTCTTGGACTGCCTGCTGGTAGGAGAAAATGCCAGGGGAAATCCTCCAAGTCATGACACCAATGTAATGATATGGCATGCAGGAGGCCTTGGTGGGTTGGGCGAAGATGCT
>CABHPH010144530.1:23458-42154 GCA_902168325.1 Peromyscus nudipes
AGAAAGGAGAGAGAAAGAAGAAAGAAAGGGTCAGAAAGTAAGGGTGCACACCTCATGGGAATGGAGAGAAGGGAGGAGGAGGAGTTTTCTTTCTAAAGGGGACTTTACATCAGGATGCAGGGCAGATCCCAAGGGGTGAGTCAGAATGCCAACAAGATTAATATCGTAAAGTGGGGTATAATACAGGTAATGTGTATATTGAAGGGCTCTAGTAAGCCAGAGCATTGAAAACATGGCTCTGCCAGGCCTTGCCCTACCTCTACTCCCACTACCCTGCTAAACTGCTAGACTACCTTCCTAAAGCTAGCTAGCAAAGTCTATTCCTCTTTTTTGCCACTTCCCTCTCCTGAAGCTGATTACCATGGTCCAGATATCAAAGTATCCAAGTCCAGCAATAAACAGCCCCCATCAAAATAAACCAGTTCATCCTAACATGGAATTTCCCTTTTCCTTTTATAAACTTCCATTTACTTATTGATTATACATTTCTCCTCTCTATCCAAAGGCAGTTCTTTGTTCCTCCAGGGCAAATATCCCCTTCTCCTTCTCTCTTGTTCCTTTTCCTTTTCTCCCTTATCCTCTGTCTCCTGTCTTTGTCTCATATTCCCTGCTCTTTGTCCCTCTGGGGCAAATAAATCTCCATTGTGCTAAGAACTTGGTACTGGGGTGTCTTGTGCCAACTCCAGTCCTTTCATATATAGTATTAGACATTGTCAGATGGAAAGACATACACATTTTCTATTGATAAATTTTTAAGAGCTCTCTTCTGTAAATTAGGGCTATTATCAATTATACATACAGGTTTCCCTAATGAAATTGAATATTAACTTCTCATGTATGAACAGGCAGATTATTAGACAATTAAGCATGTTTTAAGAGATTCAAAATGGGAGCATCTGATGTTATTAATCTGTTATTGTTGACTTCACCAGAAGGAGTCTTTTGAACACAATAAAATGGCAAATTAAAATCACCTGTTGGAATATTAAGTCATGCTAACCTATAAATAAAACATACTGGTTTAGTAGAGAAGTCATAGATTTTTATTATCGTTGTCTACATACATTGAAAATGAAAGCAAGAGAGGACAGATTCAAGATGGAAGACACCAGTACCTATGGGCAGGGTATGTGTTTAGGGGACAGGGGACAAGGTGCTGCTTTAGGAAGCCTGAGAGACCCGTGGAAGGTTTGAAGAGAGACAGAAGCTTCACAAGGAGACAGGGCAGCAAGGATGAGCCCACGGAAGGCACACTATCTCCAGAACAACTAAGAGAAGGCAGGTCTTATGGGATGATGCTTTTAAAAAAGTGGTTTCATGGATTTGTTAAAAAAAAAAAAAGATGCTATAATGGTGTGGAGTGCATGGCACACAGAAACAGAGCTAGAGACGCAGCAGCAATCATAGGTATGGGAGCATGGCTGGGGCAGACAAAACAGCTTTTCTTTGATGAGTAGGGTCAATCCACAAGCTGCCTGGAGTCTTGGGTCAATACCGGACCAGCCTCACCCCATTGGTGCCCACTAGGCCAGTGCTGCCACTCAACCTGCAACAGTGGCAAGGGCAGGGTGGTGTAAAACAGCCTGGAGCTCATGCAGATACAGCCCTTGATACTGCCCTGTGCTGCTACCAGTTGCTATGTAGAAGGAAGCTTCTTTTGCCATGGTATCAATGACTGCAGACATAACTGAGAATGAGAGGCATTGAAGGTTTTTGTGATAACTTCCCCCCGACACACACATCAAAGTAAGATATACAGAAGGAAGAAAGGTGAAAAGTCCCAAAGCAAGAGGTAGACAAAGAGAAACAGATTAATTTAGTTAAAAGAGCTATCTAGAAATGAGCTTAAGCTAGGCTGAGCATTCAAAACATAGTAAGTCTTCATTTCATGATTTTATAGTTGGTTGGTAGGCTTATAAGGAAAAGCCTGGCACAAGGAACTGTTCATCAGATTTGTCAGCAAGTACTGTTAGCCACTGAGCTATCTCACAAGTCCTATTATTTCCATTATGTTTATTTATTTTTACTTATTTATTTAATTTATTTGAAAACTTAATGTTTTCTGAATAAATCTATTCTGCATATCTCCCTTCCAACTCCTCTTATTCCTCCTTCCCCTTACTGTCTTCCTATTTAAAATTTGGGGAAAAACAAGATAAATATTCAAGTATAGAAGATTTACTAAATATATGTTCTTATTCAAATGATCAGTAGAAATGCAGTCCTTCAACCATGTACAAATTCATAACCCAGTGATAAAGTTCCTATGACAAAGATAAGATACATGTTTGACTCCATAACTATTTATTACATTACTGGTATCTCTGAAATCAACCAAATAGGTTACCACCTTAACCATCATTTATTATTGATTTGAAAACATTTTGTATGATTCAATGAATGCAGTCATCTGTTTATAACTCAAATTGTCTAAGTAGGAACCTTTTACACTTGCTCTTTACTTTCTTAAACATGACAGCATTGGTCACACCTTACTCTTAGCAACTGTGATAAGAAATGTCAGTATCATTTTGTTAATTTTCTGCTTTGAAAGTATAATTAATTTTATCTTGAGTAGCAAATATCTTGGTGAAGTACATTGGAAAATATCAGTAAAAACCTAGATATCTTAATTTTAGAAATTCTAACCAATACTATGTTGGTCATTATTTTCAGGTCTTTCAGTTATATTTCTATAACTAGAAATATAGCTGTAACTATAAATATAGCTATTCCCACAACCATTTGAAGCTTAATCTACTCTATGAGATCAGCAGCTAAACTTAGTCTGCTAATGTTAGAATTCAGTTCTCTCAGTATGCTTACCTCAGTTTCAGCATCTGTTATGTGCTGGTGTATTCTAAATGTAGCCCATATCTTAATGATATAAAAAGTATGACTATAATAACTTATAGCATGTTTAACATTCCTTTGAACACTATGGATATAATGCTTCCTATCTAGTCAACCATGTAGCTATAGCCCATAACTTTGGAAGGTTTTTCTGTATTAAATAATGTTATGTTCTGAAATTCCTAAATAAATATCTCACCCAACCCTGTCTCTAAACAAATTTTTCTAAATTGACTTCTCTCTCTCTCTCTCTCTCTCTCTCTCTCTCTCTCTGTGTGTGTGTGTGTGTGTGTGTTTTAAACTTCATACACTTTTTAACAAAATCTCTTTAGTTTTTTGCTGCCTTGCTGGAATGTCCTGGAATGTTCCCATTGAATGCCTGATGGAGTTGGGGGCTGGAATCAACTTTCCACATTTTTACCTTCATATCTTAATAAAGAAATTTTAATTTTCTAGGCCATAGTTCCAACATATTTGTTCAGACTGTGCTTTCAATGGTACTTTTAAGACAATTTGGGGTTTAATTAATATTTTATTCAGCAATCTTTAGTAATGCAAATCAGCCTACATACATCTTTGAACCTCATCCCATAAGTTGGAGACATTAAGAAATAAATTGTTCCAAAGAAGAGAGAATTATACCATATAACTGTTATTGGACTTGAACTCTGTCTCTTATCTGGGTTTCCAACTTGCTAGACTATGTTATAAATTATATATTTGCTATCTACACAAACACATGAACTAATTTCTTAAAATCTTTCCTTCATTTCTGTCTCATTTCTCTACTTTTTTGTCTTTCTCACTCTCATCATATACTCAAATTGTCTATTCATGGTCTAAGGTTCCAAAAATTTTATATCAGAATGCATGTATACATTTATGGTGATATTTTATTTGTACAAAAATGTGATTTGTATGTTAATAAATAAAGTTGCCCGGGGGTCAGAGCTATTACAAGCCATAGCAAAAGCTGGGCGGTGGTGGTGGTGCACGCCTTTAATCCCAGCACTTGGTAGGCAGAGCTAGGTAGATCTCTGTGTGTTCAAGGATACAGCCAGCATTGGAGACACATGCCTTTAATCTCAATACCAACCATAGAAGACCTGGAGGTCTGTACAGACAGGCAGTGACTAGGAGGTCATGTGGTTGGGTTTACAACCAATGAGAAGGCAGAACAGAAACTCTATAAAAAAGACAGACACACAGGAAGTAGCTCTCTTTCGGAGGGGTAGGACAACAGGGACAGTGAAGGGTAAGGTTTTTAGCTCTTAGCTATTGCTCTGACTTCTTGGCTTTCATCTCTGTATTGGCTCTGTGTTTCTTATTTAATAAGACAGTTACATCTACATGCATTCTCTATCACTTAATTGTAGTTTTCTAAAAATTTATATTTTTATAAACTATTTTTCAGATGAAAGGTCTTCTCTGGTGGGAATCTATACTCAGATAAGAAAATCATTAGGTTACTTATTTTTGAGGATGTCACACAAAAAACTTTATTTGTTCAAATTTTATTATGTTCCAGTAAGAACACTTAATTTGAGATCTACCCTCCTACTACTAATACTGCATAATATATTGTTGTCTAAATACGTTCTTGAGTAACTGAACCTTATGCCTGGTGATTATTAATTTTTTTATCTTCTGAAACCACTATTCATATTTGACTATGTGGGTTTGACTACTTTAGATAGCTCATGTAAGTAGGTATTGAAATATTTATCCTTCTATGATTAATGTACTTTATTTAGGAAGAATGGACATGAAATTTGAGAGACCTACAGGTCTGATCTATCAGAAAGAAATGAGGAAGCCACAATATTCCTGGCTTGCCTCACATCTAAAAAACAAAATGAAACAAGGGGTCATCGTATGTCACTTAGAGCCTGATGATTCTTACCAAGGATGCTATTAGCAACCACATGTAGCTAGGTCACTATATAGAAATACATGATTATGAGATTCTGTTCAATTTTCTTAGAGGATGAAGTGACAATGATAAACACTGATAAAATCATTTGTTGAAAACCTATAACCATAGGTTCATAATTGTTTATAACATAACAATAAAATAAATCAAAACCTGTCATATTGAACTTGTACAAGACAAGTCAAGAGAAAAATAAAAGAGCACAAAGAGAAGGCAAAGGATTAAAGACCCAGTCATGTACACGTTCAGGAGCCTCATAATACTACTAAACTGAAAGCTGTAGTTTATGCAGAGGACCTGATGCAGCCCCCAGGAAAAAAATAAAAATATTTCATCAAAGGCATCCTTTTTTATTTTCTGTAAATTGATTTCCTTAATTGTTGAAAGAATTTTTTTCCATAAAGTATTTTGCAAACAGTTTATGAGTGAAGCAACTGTGTTTAAAAGAAGTCATATAACCACTTAAGGTATTATTTCAAGAATAATTTCTATATATCTCAGGCTCCATTGGCTTCAAATTTTTTAGTCTTGGTATTTATTGAAGTTGAGGACTGAGTATAAGCAAAAGTATTTTAAATGTCAAAATAACTCCCAGTCCAATTAATACTACCCATTTGCTCATAAGTGTAGGTCTATTCCTGGTAATTCTACCAAAGTCCAAGGAATAATTATTATCCTTCTCCCATCTGATATTGACTTCTGATAACTCCTTAGTTAAGGGTAGGACTTGAAATTTTCTTTTTTCTTTCTTTCTTTTCTTTCTTTCTTTCTTTCTTTCTTTCTTTCTTTCTTTCTTTCTTTCTTTCTTTCTTTCTTTCTTTTTTTGTGAGTGTTATAACCATATCAGGTCAATTCACAGCAGTCTGTATCCTCAAGTTTTTTTTTTTTAAGATTTATTTACCTATTATGTACACAGTGTTCTGCCTGCACATATGCCTACATGCCAGAAGAGAGCACCAGATCTCACTGTAGATGGTTGTGAGCCACCATGTGGTTCCTGGGAATTGAACTCAGCACCTTTGAACTCTTAACCTCTGAGCCACCTCTCCAGCACCCATCCTCCAGTTTTGATGTTCTTTCCACCTCCTTTTCTGAGATGTCCCCTGAGCCTTGAGGATGGGAGGGGTGGTTGACAACGATTCCCCATGTAGAGTTGGGCATTTCCAGTGGATTCTCATCACTTTGATCAGTTATGCATCTCTGCACTAACTGTTGCCCACTGCAAAAAGAACTTTCTCTGACCCAGGTTCAGAGAAACCCAGGTCTAGGCATAACAATAAATACAGATATTTAGAAGGCGATTGGACAAGATGATCATTAAGCAATATGACAATAGTAAGATCCACTCTAGGACATATAACCTCCCCAGCCAATGACTTTTCACTAGGTTTGATTATGAAACATTCATTACCTGCTGTGGATTCTATGGGTCTAACCTCAGATCCAAACAGAAAGTGGTTGGCTACCCCTTAATAGTCGTGCCACTATTGCAACAGTAAACACAACCTGCCTAACAGCTTGGGATTATAGCATGTAAAGATAGAGCACTAGGTAAAAATCCTTGATGATAAATTTTCTCCCTCAGCAGACTGAATAGCACATTTTGGCACTATGAAAGCTAACTAACATGAAGGAAGTTGTCTAGATAGTTTTGGAATGATTTGTCTATGTTCTGTAGCCAAAATATCTACTGTCTTCAGCAACAGTGTTTTACCACATAGCTACATGGGAGGCCAAAAACAATGAATATAGTCTCTGCTGTTTTGGAGACCTTTAGAGCCTTCCTGGCAAATAATTTGTGGTGGTATAATCTGCTTATGTAAAGTAATTTCATTTGAAATATTTTTAAAAACATGTTTTGAAATTCACTAATTTTTGTTGTTGTTATTGTTGTTATGTTTTTTGAGACAGAGTTTTTCTGCATAACAGCCCTGGCCATCCTGGAACTCACTCTGTAGAACAGGCTGGCCTCAAACTCACATAGAGCCACCTGCCTCTGTCTTCCAAGTGCTGGAATTAAGGTGTGCGCCACTATCACCCAGCCAGTAATTAATTTTAATAAAGTTTTCCATACATTCTTAGTTTTAGTTAACCCACCCTCAAACTCCTCTTCTTCCCACCATCTGCTCCTATTCCTGTTTAACTATTTAGTGACCAGTATTTTGCCACATGTGTGTTATACTCAGCCTCAAACTACACTTTCTAATTTGTTTTTAAGAGAGTATGTTTGTATATTGATTTTTATATTCTATCCCTTTAGTTAACCGGTCATCTTTTCCAGTTTTTCCCTATCCTTTATTGCTCATAGATATTTAGGCCTTTATACCCCCAATATTTTACCTTTCTGCTTTTGTTTCACTTATAATCCATTGCTCTCTCCAAAATGGTCTCTTTCTAGAATCCTGGATTCTACATGTGCTCAAAGTTAAACACACAGAATAAAAGAATTGAAGCTAAGATCTTTGGAGTAGAGAGAATTTGTGGTGTTTGTCTTTCTTGGTATAGGTTGTTTCACTCCATAAAATTTTCCCACTTATCTAAGCATTACATTATTTCATTTCCCTTTGGCTGATAAATATTTCCTTGTGTTTTTTGCCATATTTCTTTATCTACTCTTCTGTTGATGGAAATCAAGGTTGAATTTCATAGATAATGTGAATAGAGCCGCAAATATTGTAGATGTCCAACTATCTCTGTAGTGGGATATAAAATATTTGGGGGTATATGATGAAGAGTGAGTCAAATGACAATTCTATTTCTAGCTCTTTTTTCAAACATATGAAATTAATGTATGTTTTTAGCCTTATAAACTGACATAAAAAACTATAGACATTATAAGCATTGGAAAATACTTAGGATATAATTTCTCTTTATATTATGTTCATTGACTCATGCTCATTCTCTAAGTATTCTGAATGATATTAATGTCAAAGACTTAAAAGCATGTTTTATACAGTAAATCTACACAGCTTAAGGACCTTCAGTACTTAATTTGAATGTTTATATGAGTTTTTGTTGAACAGAAGTTGTAGGTAAAACAAACCACCCCCATTCAAAATTAAGGAGTTAGTTCACACATGCCCAAATGAAAAAGAGTTCATTAAACCCACATTTCTAAGATATTTCCTTTATCCATGAAGTTTGGACAAATGTATGGAAGTCGTGGATATTGCTTTGGTAAATAGTGAAAGGATACTGTAAAACTTCTTAATAATGAATCCTAGAGAAGAGGAAAAATAGATTCTGAATGTGCCAGGTCCTTTGTTGTGTTTGGTGTATCTACATGCATGCAAAATTTGCTGAATTAAACTCTCTTTATTTGGTACATGCTACATTGCAAACACCATCACTTACTTACAGAGCCAGGGTCACCTGATAATGGTCAGAGGGAATGTCACTCAGGCAAGGGTTAGAGAGGCCAAATCAAGACTGAGGCTGAGAAAAGTTTATTGCAAGCAATCAGACTTTTATAACCCTTATAAGAAACAGCATGCAATGGAAGTTGTCAGGAAGAATATAATGGTAGTTGCCAGTATACAATGACGTTTGCCAGCTATACAGGGTATACAAGACTGAAGTCTAAGAATAATTGTTCTGTCAAACATCAAATATGATTCACTGACTTCTAGGGCACACCAAAGATACACAAGTGGCCTGAATGTTCCACTGCCTGAGAGAGTACCTCGGTTTCTCAGGAAGTGAAAGGTACACAGTGTCCCAGAAGCCATGGACTCTAACCTGCAAACCCCACGATGCAAGACTTTGAAGGCAGCTAGACCAGGTCAATTCCATGATTCTTTGCGGTTCCCCCCCCCTTTTTTAACTTTTTTAATTTCAGAGTATTCAAGTCAATCTTCAAAGCAGACATGGAGCAGCAACTCAATCTCAAGGCTCTAATGTTTCTCGACATAACCAATAACAAAATTCCCACAGACATTCCTATGAACCACAGTTTAAAAGTCCATTTAAAGATAGAAAAATAATGACCAAAAGTGTTTCAATTTCCTGATCTATTTTTATATGTTTCAGTAAATGGAAGATTATTAGACAGATCATTAACATATTTAATTGTCTGCACCTCTTGAGCTAAGGCAACTGCAGAGGCTATGAGTCTAACAACAGCAGTAAGACCTAATAAAATCAATCCTACATTTCTTTTTGGATGCATTAACTCAGAAAATTGTTACACTTGAAAACTGAATTCATCAAGCCAGGGCTCAGGTACCTCAACAGGTAACATAACATAGGAGTACTGTTTAGCTAGAAACACAACCTATTGTGGGTCAGCTTTCACAAGGCAATTACTCAAATAACAATTTAAGTAATGGGATGCTACACAGCCTCTTGAATACTTCACTAAGTATTTTTTTCATAATCTGGCAAAATGTAATTGGTGATTGTGTATGCTCCATAAACAAGTAAAATGTGGTGGGTAGCAGCAATTAATTTCCATAGTACTGTCTGAACATGTCCATCAAGATCATACAAAACTCCTACAGCACATCCTACATCAGTTTAAACTTTATTTTTATCATCAGAGACTTGTGAATAAGAAATAGACCAATCTAAAAAGGCATCTTGAGCCCAGGGTATCTCACGATATACTGTTTAGTAAAATCACATGTTTCTTAGGAGAGAAATTATAGGCAAATGTGTAAGATTTTTATTGACATATTGGAGCATTTACAGTAACATTTCCTTCTGTGAAAATATTATGTACCAAGGTTATCCCTTCCATTTGAACCAACCAGGTCTTAACTGCAGATTGATCATGATGAGTATCTATGTTATGAATTCAGGACCCTGAACTCAAACATAACTGGAATTCTTGAATTGATGTAAAACAAATAGGCATTCCCACAACCTAACCCATAAAGTTAACCATCTTAGCCTGGGGAATAATGTGATTAGCAGTGGGGGGACTAAGATCTTAGATTCACTGACATAAGCATGAATGGTATTCTCTTCCCAATTAACAAAGTGAAGCATAGGAGGATTGGGCACATAAGCCCCATATGCTTCAGCAGTAACAGATGCACTCAGCAAAGACAACATAGTGAGGAACAGCAATTCTGCAGTCACACTATTTCCCTAATGCTTTTCCCTCAAACACTAGTTTCTTTATCTAAGTTGTTATTGGTAGAGAGACTGTTAAAGTTGTGACAATAACTCTGTCACCTGGGTGCCTCTTGTTTCTTTAGGTACAGCCACTGCAGATGCTTTAGAACCTCTTTGTCCATCTTCCTCATGTCAAGACAGTCTTTCAGATATCCATATTAGCTTTTCACACTTTGAGGAAGAACACAACATAGCCTCTACTCTAGTGAATTACTGAATCTGGTTTGACCTATTACCTGGGACCCTGAATTGTTTCAGAGGGTCCCAAAGATGTTTTGCAGAAGTGAGGCCATCCTTGTCCAAATTTTCAAACTTTAAAGTATATAAAATAAAAGAGAAAACAGTGTGAGATTAGCCATACTACCCTTCTCCTTATCCCTTTCTTTTAAATAATGTTTATGTCATCCACTAGCTCTTTCCACAAAATGTTGACCTTGAGGATCATATGCAATGCCCATGATGTGGATTATAGCAGTGTATTGACAATGTTCCTGTAAAGTCTTGGCAGAGTATGCAGGAGTATTGTCAGTTTTTAATATTTTATTTTATTTTTTTTATTTATTTATTTATTTATTTATTTATTTATTTATTTATTTTTGGTTTTTGGAGACAGGGTTTCTCTGTGTAGCTTTGCGCCTTTCCTGGAACTCACTTGGTAGCCCAGGCTGGCCTTGAACTCACAGAGATCCGCCTGCCTCTGCCTCCCGAGTGCTGGGATTAAAGGCGTGCACCACCACCGCCGGGCTCAGTTTTTAATATTTTAAAGGGGCCTAAAATGAGAAAAAAAATAGTAGTAATATCCTTAACTGCTTCTCCTGAGGGGAATCCCCAAAATGAGCAATGAATAGGTGTTCACAATGACATGAACATATTTTAACTTCCCAAAACTAGGAAAATGAGTAATAACCATGTACCAAATATGATTTGAAAATAATCCTTGGGGAGTTATAGCATAAGAATGAAGAGGCGTGCTGGGCTATGGTGGCGCACACCTTTAATCCCAGCACACAGGAGGCAGAGCCAGGTGGATATCTGTGGGTTCGAGGCCAGCCTGGTCTACAGAGCAAGATCCAGGACAGGCACCAAAACTACACAGAAAAACCCTGTCTTGAAAAACCCTGTCTTGAAAAACCAAATAATAATAATAATAATAATAATAATAATAATAATAATAAAATAAAAAAAAGATGAGGCATGATATTTAACTTTTACTTTACATATATGAAGGCACTCCTTTAGCTCCTTAAATGCCTGCTCTTAGTTAGTGAAAAATATTTTTTTGATGATGAAGCAGTCTGATGAAAGCATGCAGGAGATTACCATGCTTTCTTTAGGTTGTTAGTTTTTAGAAAATGAGAGTGTTAAAATTGAATCTGCCTTTGTATTTTCCTTATACAATGGTCCTGGGAGATTAGAATGTGACCTAATATGACCAAAATAAACTGGATTTTCCCATGCATGCATTTCCTGTTGAATTAATTGTAATAAATCATAAATAAAGCTGCTTGATAAAGTGAGCCACACTGTTTCTACATTCTGCACTGCTGGCACTGCTTATTGTGAATCAGAATATAAGTTTAGAGGTTGACAGTAATGTTGTAAGATGATGTAAATCATGCATAATTCCATCTGTTGCATGGAGGCAGCTGGGTGAGTAAATATCAGTCAAGAATTTCTAGAAACCAAGGAACTCTTAACAACTTTTGTGATATCTACAACTATTTCTCATGTAGAAAATATCAGCTGAAGCCTGGTACTTCTAGAAAATGAAATAATATGTTTTGATGCAAACTCAATAAGCTTACTAGAAGTAAAATGATTATTAATTTGAAAGGTATACATGTGGTGATATATTGTATACTCCAATAAAGCTCACTTGGGAATCAGAGGACAGTCAGCCATGAAATTAGACATAGAGGTAAGGCAGTGATGGCACATACCTTTAATGCTATCACTCGGGAGGCAGAGATCCATCTGGATCTCTGTGAGTTCAAGGCCACACTGGGCTACATGAGAGAAACAAAACCAGGCAGTGGTAATATACACCTTTAATCCCAGGAAGTAATATGGCAGGACACAGAAATGTATATAAGGCGTGAGGAAACAGGAACTCACTCTCTTGAGGTTGAGGATTTTGCAGAGATAAGCTAGTGGCTGGCTGTTCTGCTTCTCTGATCTTTCAGCTTTCACCCCAATATCTGGCTCTGGGTTTTTAGTATAAGACCCTTTAAGATTTGTGTTACAGATACACAGCAAAATCTAACAGAAATTCCAACTTTTTTAATCATTGAAAAATACAAAATTTTATTGGCTTTTATTCAAATAATTACTTTGTGTGAGACATACCTACAATTACCAATTCCATAAGCCATATGGAATGACAACCTTTATTGGACTGATATATCCATTCTATTAGCCTTTCATCCCAGAGCAATCTTGTGGGGATGATTGGAGAAACAATAACTAACAATGTAGAAACAGCATAGTGATTTGAAATACATTGAAGCTGGACATTTCTAAGCACATTTTCCACTTGCTGTAATGCTATACATGCAGGCTTTGTCCATGCTCTAAGAGATGAAGGATCAGGGTTCCCCTTAAGGACATCAAATAAAGGTTACAGTTGTGGTGTAGGAATTTTAAACATAGATCTAATCCAATTTATGTCCCCTAGCTGCTTTTGAAAATCATTTAGAGTTTTTATTTGTCCTATTTAATTTCCAACTTTCAAGGAATGATTTTTGAAAACTTTATCAACTTTCTTAAATACAAGATTGGAGAAGTACATTGAATTTTTTCAGAAGCTATAACCAATCCATAATATGTTAACTCAATTTTTATTTCATCAAACAAATATTCCAGCATGCTATTATTTTCAGCAGAAAGCAAAGTATCATCCATACAATGTATAATAAAAGTGAGAGGAAACAGCTTTCTAGCTCTCCCTAAGGTGGTAGTAACCAATTTTGGACACAAAGTTAGGTTATTTTCCCTTATTTGAGGCAAAACTTTCCAATGATATCTTTTCATTGGTTTGGGTAAGTTAGGAGAAGGTCCACTGAAAGCAAATCTTTTACAGTCTTTAGGATTCAAAACTATAGAAAGAGTTCTTTAAATCTTTCACTATACTGGATCCATTTTTAGAAATAATAACAGCTAATGAAAGGCCTGGTTGGAATGTTCCCATTAATTTCATGATGGCATTTACTTGATGCACATCTTTCACCAGATGCCATTTTCCTGACCTTTTCTTAATCACAAAATAAGGGAATTCCATGGACTGGTAAGTTCTTCTGTATGCCCCTTTTCCAGCTGTTCCAGAACTAACATCTAGGTGACTGCTATCTTTTTTTTTTTCAGTAAGAGGCTACTGATCCATCCATACAGGATCTTCAGAAAGCCAGGTTATTGGATCAGCATGATACTTTTTCAGCAGCACCTAGGAAAACTACACTAGCCTTGTCTATTAGATTTTGGAATGAGGTTTAAAAGTTCATGTTACTCTCTTTCCCAGAATCTCTCATGGTGAAAGCATCATCTGTTCATCATGGGTATTTAGGACAAAGAGATACATACCCAAACTTTGAAGAACATCTCTTCCCCACAAATTAACTGCCAACCCTTGCATCACATAAGGCTTGAAAGAACTGATTGACCATCATCAATTTTCTAATTAAGAATTTTTGACCTTTGTTGATGCCCATGGGAAACTTCTACTCTTCAGAGTTCCACTAGAGTGTTTTGAAGAGGCCAATGGTTGGGCCAAATTTGATAGGAAAGAATAAAAACATCATTACCAGTAACTAACAATCCTTCAAATTTCGTACCATCTATCCATATAGGCATGGTAGACCATTCTTTAGAAACTGGTTCCAGCCTGTACACAATTGAGGACCCAAAACATTCTTTTCCCCATTCCTGAGCACACTTTATATAATTAAACACTGACACTGGAATCAATGATAGTTGAGTAGTATGTTGTCCTTCTTCTATAGTTTGGATGCTAGTAGGAGCAGATTTCACATCTTTAATCTCACCAATATAATCCCAATCTATAAACACTGAAAAAATCTGCAAGCCCATCATGGTCATACTACTTCTGTCTATTCCTTGTGGTAAAGTCCAGATATAGCAGCAGGTATGGCTTGGTCCCCATTTTCTGGTGTTAATATGCATCTGCAGGTGGCACTGAAGTCGTGTCCAGCACTGCCTGAGGTTGCCCTGGAAAGTCTTAATACATAGCAGTTTGGGGGATTATGGAGGGGTATTTCCCCTTGGGGATAAATCTGAGCTATTATCAGATGCATCCCAAATTTTGGCAGGGCCTAGGTCTGGCCTGTGACCCAGTTTCCCTGAGGCAAAGGCTGTCCTTCACTAAGCCTCTTTGATTTACATTTGTTTGTCTAATGATTTCCTAGTTTACAGCAAGACCATAAACCTGGGGCTTTAGTTTCCATAACTCAAAGAATACTCGGTCTTTCTTGAAGACACTGTCTTTTAAAGTGTCCAGACTAACCACATTTAAAACACCCATGGCTATTACCTTTATTCCCTTTTCCTTGGTGGATGACTGCCAATAATTGAGGCACTGTTTTCCCTTGGAGGGCCCCAGCCAGAGATAACCTGTGAGCATATGAAGGCCCAGTATCAACATAGAGGTAGATGTGATCATGAATATCTATTTTTTTCTGAAAGGATGGATGACCATCTGGCATGCAGAATTTAGCATTCTCATGTACCAGTGGCTTAAGAATAATAATTCCTGCCTCTACATCAATCACTAGATGACTGACCAACTGCAAAAGATGAAAAACAAAATCTCGATGTAGCTCATCAGTTCCATGTCTAATTTTAGAAACTTCCTCTGTTTTTCTTCCAGAATCCTGTGTCCTATGGCATGCTTGCTATGCCAAAGAATTTATTTGTTCATGGCCTCAGAGGGATATGTAATCTGTCATTGAGCATCAGTATGCATGCCTTTTCCTACTAATATCTCAAAAGTTATAGACACATTATTTTGGTGACTTCTGTTAGTTTAGTCTTGACATCTTTCTAAATAATCCTCCACAGTAAATATTCATCACCAATAAGAAAAGCCTTTAAGAAGATCTTCCAATTAGAGGGAACAAAGCATTTCCAGATAGAATCGGGGAGAGACAATGTAAAAGGAGCAGATGGCACATATGAACACAGCCTGCTTAAGAGCCATACGAGTATTAAATAAAATAGGCATATTATTTGTAACTTGTTGCCCCAGGTTACCAGGATCAGGTATTTCACTC
The DNA here is from genome assembly GCA_902168325.1 of Peromyscus nudipes. Classification (NCBI taxonomy): domain Eukaryota; kingdom Metazoa; phylum Chordata; class Mammalia; order Rodentia; family Cricetidae; genus Peromyscus; species Peromyscus nudipes. Next base: position 38,645 of record CABHPH010144530.1, read on the forward strand.
ACTAGGAAAAGAGAAAATCCTTCCATGTATTCTCCTATCTCCTGGACTTGATACAGAGCCTCTTGCATCAGAGACCTATACTGTGAATGAAAAGCAGTTGATTCTTTTATGGGGGATGAGAAATCTCCTGAATAGCCTCAGTAAGAGATGAAGTGAAGCAATGGAAAAAGTAATTGAGAACCTGCACTGGATGGGTAGTTAGGAATGGAGAGAATTGGAGCAGGAGGTGGAGAGGTAAACTCAGCAAAAGGAGGGAGAAGACAATCAACTTCATCACAGAGAGAGACTCTAGATAATATATCTTCAGATTCTAATGTTTCTTCTATTCCCAATGTAGTTCAGCTTTTGCTGATCACTTTCACTTGTAATTTTAACTGTGTCACTTTTATCAATTACTGTTTTTATTTCTTTCTAAAGATAAAAAGCAGCTCTAGGAAATATTTTCTGATCCCTTTGCATTCAGTTCTCCCTGAATTGCTCTTCCTGGCCAGGACCAGTTTCTGGGATCCAGATATCCCTCTTCAGGGAAAAAAGGCATTAGTTCACTCATGAATTCCAAGAATTTCATCAACGTATGGTGTCTTGCTTTAGCTCCTTCTGCCGTCAATATTTTGCAGAATTTCTACAAACAAATGTCGCCCCTTTGACTCAGTCTGTTCCAGTTTTACCTCTGATTAATCTCCTGCCCATTTATGCTTAACATTCTTAACCCATTTTTTATTCTGTTACTACAACCAACAGTTCCTCTCCACTCTTTTACTCTTTTTTGTAGATTCCCATATCTCTGGTCCCTGCTTAAGGCACAATCTGAGAGTGCCAGGATTTAGTTACTGTACCGGAGTCAGAGGGAATGTCACTCAAGCCAGGAGGTTCCAAGGGGCCATACCAACAGAGGTTGAGGCAGGTTTATTGGAAGTATTCAGACTTTGTAACCCTTTATTGGAAACTGACTACAGTGGCAGTTTTCAGGAAGAATGCAGTCATAGTTGTGAGGACACAATGATGTGTGCAAGCTCTACAGGGCATACAAGACTAATGTCTAAGAATAATTGCTCTGTCAAACTTCTACATGCTTCACTGACTTTCAGGGAACACCAGAGATAAAAAGTGACTTGAATGCTCCACTGCCTTAGGGAGTGTCTTGGCTTTTCAGGAACTGAAAGGCATACAGTACCCAAGAACCATGGATTCTAACATGGAAAACCTACGATGCGTAGCTTTCAAGGCAGCTAGACCGGGATAACTCTGTGATTCTATATACTACATCTCATAAAAGGCTAAATACCTTACATTTGCAATTTAGTCATCATATTTAACCCATGAGATTGTTAATATGCCTTGTTTTACAAACTTAGTGCTTTATACTCAAAGTGTTAATATCATGAAGTAGCAAATCTGGAAAAATAACTTCCTTTAATTAATCTTCAGTCTTTTCATTTGGGGTTACCTGTAGTGGGCCAGTCTTCCTGGTTTTGAATCTATATAACTGTGGTCATAAATTAGGTATTTCTATTAATTTCTTAATATATATTGCTCCTTTTTTATGTGACAATTTTCCTGCCCAACACAGCCTTTTTTTTAACGTGTGTGTGGAGGATAAGCTTATTTTAAGGGTTGTTATATCTTGCCAACCTACTTTCCCACAAGAAGGTGGTTTTACTTTATGTCACCTTACTTAGATAATGTATCATGCATGCCCCAAGTTAAAAGTAGCAAGCTGATTTTCAGAATAACTTTAACAGAATAAAAAATGTGTTAAGAATGTTAAGCATAAATGGGCAGATATTTGAAATGTAATATTTGATTTTGTGACTGTACAAAGGAAAGTCATCACCCATGGTTCCTGTGATGTGGTGGAACAGCGTTATGGAACTGTCATCATTGTGGTGAGGCTCTATGTAAGAGTCTCATTCAAGTAGAAGCATCAATTCAAATCATTAACCACAATTTCATTAATAGAAAAAGATAAAAATATATGTCATTAGAAATTTGTTACTAGAATCAATCTACTAACAAAGAACCAGAAGATATGCCCAAAGTCAAACCTACACTCAGTGATCTTAGCAAAGTGGATAAAACATCTATAACATCAAGGGCCAACATAACTGAGTAGTAACCTGCTTCGATCTTAGTTATTACCTGGATAATATCCTTCTTAATATTTTAATGTGATTCTAACATTAGTCACTAATAATAAAGGATAAATTATTGGTAATCAAGTGATAGCTGTATGTAATTAGCATATTCATTTAAGAACTGTTTCTAATTTACTACAGAATTTATTGCAATGTGGGTTTCTGTATTTGAAAAATATGTTTGTTTTCATGCATTAAATATAAAACCTGAAAACCAAGAGCAATATAGACACAAACATTGCTGGATGTGGTCAAAGTTACTTTATAGTAATTTCATATTTCAATAAGGGTTGAGGAGAGACATTAAATATGTATGTAAATCAAAACAGATTGCATGAATGTATGTAGGCTCTGACCTGTAGAGATAGACTGTCTTGTCTAAGGCAAAAGATTCATTTTTCCCTACATCTTCCTTCCCACTAAATACACCAAAGATTTTTTAACTGCTTCTGTAACTACAGAATCCCTTTCCTTGAGGAGTCATTAGAACATAGAAAACATGAGCTTAGGACATGCTCAATGAAAATAAATGTTGAATATGCAAATAAGAAATGAATGAGTGCCAGGTTTCAAACAGCCAACTCATGCAATGAGCACAGGACCCGGTCCCACTGCCTGGATGCCTCTCAAACAGATCAAGCCAATCAAATGTCTCACCCATTCAGAGGGCCTGATCCAGTTGGGGGTCCCTCAGCCATTTGTTCATAGTTCATGTGCTTCCATTTGTTTGGTTATTTGTCCCTGTGCTTTATCCAACCTTGGTCTCAACAATTCTCGCTCATATAGACCCTCCTCTTCCTCGCTAATTGGACTCCCGGAGCTCCACCCGCAGCCTAGCCGTGGATCTCTGCTTCCAGATCCCTCAGTCATTGGATGAGGTTTCTAGCATGACAATTAGGGTGTTTGGCCATCCCATCACCAGAGTGGGTCAGTTCAGGCTGTCTGACCATTGCTAGCAGTCTATTGTGGGGGTATCTTTGTGGATTTCTGTGGGCCTCTCTAGCACTTTGCTTCTTCCTATTCTCATGTGGTCTTCATTTATCATGGTCTCCTATTCCTTGTCCTCCCTCTCTGTTCTTGATCCAGCTGGGGTCTCCCGCTCCCCCAAGCTCTCTTTCCCTCGACCCTCGCCCTTCATTTCCCCCACTTATGTTCAGGCTGTTCATGACGATCTCATCCATTTCTCCGTCATTGGGTGATCCCTGTGTCTTTCTTGGGGTCCTGTTTTCCTATGCAGGGTCGCTTGACTCGGCCTGGGAGGAGGGGACTGGCCCTGCCTGGACTGAGTCTACCAGGTTGATCTCAGTCCTTGGGGGAGGCTTTGCCCTGGAGGAAGTGGGAATGGGGGTTGGGCTGGGGGGAAGGGGAGGGGAGT
>CABHPH010144531.1:0-10564 GCA_902168325.1 Peromyscus nudipes
ATATCACCCAGCCAAGATGTATGGTGTCTTCAAAAGTAGGGTCCTATGATCTAGTTCTGGAGTCAAGAGCAATGTCAGGGGTCTGTCTTACTTTGTGGACCTCTGGGACCTCCCTGACTAACAACTCATAAGAAGTTATCCTATGTTAGGCATTACTTTTGTTGGTGATGTTGTTTGTTTATTAATCCATAGCTTCAAAGAGGAGCTATTTCTAGTGTTGAAGGTGATATCTCATTTAAGTTTGGCATTTTCCAATCTCTTTTATATCCTCTAAATTTTGCTTGTTCCTGTCTCTAATCTTTCATCTCCCCTATCTCTTACCTCTTTCTTACTCAAATCTTTCCATACCAGCATTCCCCATCTCCTCTTTCTTATTACATATTATCTATTATCTACTCTCCCTTAAGGCTCCCCACTTCCCTTGAATTCTACAAAAATTCTATTTTGAATTGGATCCACATACGAGAACAAAAATGTAGTGTTTATTTTTCTGTGCCTAGGTTACCTGAGTTAGTTTAATTTTCTATAATTTCATCCGTTTACTATAAATTTCATTTTACTTTGCAGTTTAATAAAATTCCATTGTGTATATGTATCAGATTTTCATTATACATTGACTGGTTGCTGGGCATCTGGGCTGTTGTGAATAGCCTAGCTGTTATAAATGGAGCAGAAATGAACATGAGTAGGCAAGTTAAAACATATGTAAGTTAATTCTCTCTGTTACATAGTTCTGAGTTTCAATCCCATAAGAATGATGTCTCTATAATCTTTGTAGTTGCCCTGTGGGCAAATCAGCTGCTGCTGATTTTCTCCAGCTTTTGTTTGTCTCAAAAAGAATCATTACATCTACCTTTTTGAATGACAGTTCTACTATACTGTTTGTGAATGTGTTCCCTTTCATACTTTAAATATTTCTCACTAGCCTCTCTCCTACATGGCTTTAATTACTATTCATTTTCCTTCCCAAACAAAACTTACTTTCCTTTGGCCTGTATAAAACCTTCACTTAGTGTTTTTGAAGTTCACATATGATTGATAGGTGAAGAAATTTTGTTATTTCTATTACATGATGTTCTATGAACTTTCTGGACTATGTTTTAGTATCTATAATCAATTTTGCCAAAAATTCAACCATCACTAAAAATATTTCTACTACTTGAATTTCTTTTCTTTTTCTCATATCAAATATATATATAAATATATATATATGATACATCTTTTATGATTGATGGTTCTTCAATATTCTTTTTTTAAGCTTTTATTTTATATGTGAGTTTTTTCTTGCATTTCTGTGCATTAAGTTAAGTATTTACAGAGACCAGAAGAGGATATTAGAACTCCTGAAACTAGAGTTACAGATGGTTGTGCACCACCATGTAGGTGCTGAGAATTGAACCCAGGTCCTCTGGAAAAGCAGCTAATGATCTTAACCAATGCTCTTAACCACTGAGAAATCTTTCCAGCCCCAACCTTTTTAATGTTATTTTCTTTGTCTTTCAGTTTAATAAGTTTCTAGTGACACAGAAGCAAACATTGATTTGTTCCATATTTTTCTAGTTTTCTGGTGAGCCTAGCAAAAATTCTTTCCCCCACTTTTCTCTTTCCCTCCATCTCTCCCTTCTTTTCTCTGTCTCTGTATCTCTGTCTCTCTTTCTGTGTGCGTGCGTGTACGTAAGTAGGTATTAATGTAGGTTCCACCTGTGAAAGAAAATGTGCAGTGTTTGTCTTACTGAATGTGGCTGATTTGGCTTAATACAGTTCCAAATTCTTTCCTGTAAATGGCATGAATTTATTATTTTTATGGCTGAATAAAACCCCATTGTGTGCATTCACATCATATTTTATTTATCTTTTTATCAACTGATGAACACCCAACAGGATTTCATTCCTTGGCTGTTGTGAATAGTGAAACATTAACCATGGATGGGCAAAGTACTTCTGTGGCTGTGTGGTGTGCTGATTTAAGAACATTTGAAGGGGTATATAAACAAAGAATGATATATATGAATCATATGGTAATATCGTGTATTTGGTTTCTGAGGAATCTCTACATTGATTTCCATATTGGCTGGACTAATTTACATTCCCATCAGCAATGTATAAGTTTTTTTTTCTCTGCAGCTTCACTAGTATCCACTGTTCTTAATAATAACCATCCTGATTGGAGTGGGATGTATTTGAATATTTGCATTTCAATAATGACTAAGTATGTGGATTAAAATATATATATTGACTTGTCATTTGTACTACTGCTTTGGAGAATGCCCAATACATTCTCCATTTATTTATTGGAATATTTGTTTTTTTGTGTTTTCTTTTGAGTTACTCTTGAATTTAATCTCCAGTAAAATGCATAACTGATGAATATTTTCTTCCATTACACAGTCTAACTCTTCTCTGTTTCTTTGGCTGTGGAGAAACTGTTTACATTTCCTACAATCTTATCTGTAAATGCTTACTATCATATGCAAAGCTATTGTTGTTTTTTTTTTTTCAGGAAGCTTTTGTCTAAATCTGTATCACTATATATTTTCCTCTAGGTATTTCAGAGCTGAAAAACTGACATTAAGGTTTTGGATCCATTGGGAGTTTGGTTTTGCACAGGGTGAGATATACAGACCTATTTGAATTCATTTAGATGTTGGTACCAAGTTTCCCCAGTAAATTTTTTATTATTGTTGTTGACTGGGCTTCTCAATGTGCTTTGGACTTTTGTGAAAATCACGTGGCTGTGGCTTTGTGGTTTCATTTCTGTTTTCGTATTCTAGTCTACTGGTCTCTGACTGTTTTAGTACTACTTCTACAGTGTTTATATTGCTTACTTGAAGATCTGTAGTGTAATCAAAAATGAGGAAAGATGACAATAGCATTTTTTGACATTTTGAACTGAATTTTTAAATAATTTTGGCAATGTATTCCCTGTCACAACATTAATCTGTCTATTCATGAACAAGGGAGGTCTTTTTGTCTTCTACTGTATTCAATTTTTCTTCAGGTTTTGAAAGTTTTCATTGTGGAGTTATTCTAAATGGTTCATTCCTAAATCTTTTGTTTGATTTTTTTTTATTTGGAGATATGTGAATGAGAATTTTTTTCTCAGAAAATTTGTTATTGAGATATAGAAAAGTTACAGTTTTTTATATGCTGAGTTTGTGTCCTTGTACTTTGCTGAAAGTGATAATGAAATCTGAGATAGCTCTGGTAGAGCTCAGGGTATGCAAAGTACAGACTATCACTTGCAAATGGTGATGATTCACTTCTCCCTTTTTTATTTATATCTTTTTAATTCTTTTTCTTGACTTATTGCACTTGTATGAGATATTGAACACTCTTTTCTCACTCCTGATTTGAGAGGAATTGTTTTCAGTTTTCTCTATCGACCATTATGTTGGCACTAACTTTATTATGTATTGCCTTTATCATGTATAGGTATGACTTCTTATTTCTTCAGGGCTTTTATCTCAAAAGAATGTTAAAATGTGTGAAGGACAATCCATTCTTGCATCTCTGTAAGAAATAAAATTTTGACCTGGTGTATTTTTTTTTCTATATTTCATGTGTATGCATGTGTGCCATGTGTATGCATGGCACATATGTATTGTTATTTATATGGACATGTGTGTATTTAGGTACACATGTATTTCTGTACATGTGTATACATACATACAGAGTGTATATGTTCTCTTATTGTGGGGGTGCATATATATGTGGATGATTGTGCACATGTAGAGTGTCTTTCTCAGTAGCTTTTTACCTCATATATTGAGGCAAGATCTCTCACATGGACTCAATTTGATTGTTTACCTGCACCACCTAGCCAGCTTGCTCCTGGGATCTTCTGTCTTCATTTGTGTACTTGGCTTGCAGAAAGGATGCTAGGCCCACTTAACATTTCTGTGGAGATTGGAATTTTTTTCCTAATGCTTTCACAGAATACAGAATACACTTTATGAACTGAAGTGTCTCCCTACCTTCTTAGTATATAGTCTTTGAAATGTGCTGTTTCATTTGGTTTCCACATATTTCATTGATAATTTTTGTATCTTCATTTTTTAGGGGGACTGATCTATATTTTTCTTTATCAGTTGTGTTCTTATCTGGTTTTATTATTAGAAAATACTGGTCTTGTAAAATGACTTTGGTAATGTTCTTTCTCTGTCTGTCTTGTAGAATAAGTTGAAGGACTGTGGTGTTAGCTTCTTTTTACATGTTTGAGAGAATTCAGTAGTAGTGAATGTCATCTGTTCCAGGGATGATTGTTGCTGTTGTTGTGAGAGTCTATTACCTACTCAATCTCATTACTCACTATAAAACAATTTAATTTGGCTAGATAATATGTGAGTGTAAATATATTCATTTTTTCTAGATTTTGAATTTTTTTGCACTACAGGTTTTCAAATCATTTCCTAATGATACTTTTTATGTTTCCATGTTCTTCTATAACTTTAATAATTGCATGTTCCTTTCCCCTCCCCTCTTTTTTTTTTGTCTAAGGGTTTGTCAGACTTTATCTGTTTGAAGAACCAACACTGTGTTTCATTGACTCTTTGTGTTCTTTTTATTTTTATTTCATTAATTTCTGAGCTAGTATTTATTATTTCCCACCTACAGATTATAGCCAAACATCCAGGGAAGGCAAAGCAGGAACTCAAGGCAAGAGCCTGCGGAAGAATTCATGGAGTTACAATAATTTCTGGCTTGTACTAGCTGGCTTGCTCAGTTCCCTTTCTTACCCAGTCCCACATGCCCAAGGGTAGGACTTCCTACAGTGGGCTGGGCCTTCCTTCATCGATTAACAATGAAGGCAGCGACCTACAGAGATACCCATAGGACAAGGTGATGGAGGCAACTCCTCAGTTAAGCTTCCCTCTTCCTAAGTATGTCTAGGTATGAGTCAAGTTGACGAAAACTAATTAGCATAATATTTGAACTTGCTTTATTGACCTTTAATTATTGACTATCAATTGATATAACTGGGGTACTGAAGTCCACTATCTCTCCCTTTTTGACGTATGGCATTTTCTTAGGAAATTTGGTACGTTAAATACATGGGTGTATTTAATCATATCTTTTTGATGATATTTTTTCTTTATTACTAAGAATTGCTTTTTATTTTTTTCTAAATTTGTCTTGAAATTCATTTTACCAATTATAAAGTGCTCCTATCAGATTTTTTTACTTCGACTTGTCTGGTGTGACTTGGTCCTTTCACCACTGTGTTGGTTTATACTTTCTAAGTGAGGAGAACTTTCGACACAGATATTTGGGTAGTGTTTCATCACCCAGTCAACTGTGCTGACTGTACTGGAGAGTTCGGTTGATTTAAGTTTATAAGATTTTTATTAAGAGAAGGTGACAGATGTTGCAATTTGTTGGTTTCTTTGCTGGATGATTTTAGCTATCCTTTTATTTTTTTCTTTATTTGTCTAGGGGTTTGTTGATTTACTGAATTGGACTTGCTTGGTTACTTTCCAGTTATCGAATGTTTATCTTTTACTGTGTGAGGTTTACTCTTTCCTGTGCTGTAGAGATTGAGTTTGTCTTTTCTCTGCTGTGTTCCATTGAGCATTTTGTGCAATGTTGGCTTATTGTCTTTGTAATACTAGAGTATGTGATGACCTTGGAAGGGTTTCATTTCTCCATCAATGTTAAAAGATATCTTTGCCAGAAATGATAATCTTGATTGACAGCTATCTAATTCCAGTGTTTACAATGTATCATCCACTGTTCTACTATATATGTTTTTAAATTTTGTTCTAATTAAAAATATAATTATATCACTTTTCCCTTTCACCTTCCTCCTTTCAACCCCTCCTATGGCTCCTCCCTCTAACCCCTATCTTGTCCCTCCCTCTCAAATTGATGACCTCTTTTCCTGTAATTATAACATAAATACAAGCTGTTAAGTCCATTTAGTGTTGCTTGTGAGTATATGACTGTTGCAAAGATGATTAATTTGTATTGGACAACCAATTAGGGGCTCTTCTTTGGGAGAGACTAATCATCTCTCTCTCAGGAAATATTATTAGCCCATAGTCCTTTGTCTAGATATGGGCCCCCTGATATATCCTTCCTTCTGCATTATGTATTGGTGTTCCCATTGTTCAGATCTTGTTTAGGCAGCCATATTGTTAATGTGTCATAAGTGTAGTCTCCCTGTTATTTCTAAGTGCTATGATCTCCACTGACGCTTGCAACCTTTTTGTACCTATTCTATGATGTTCCCTGAATCCTGGGTGTCTAAATTGTATTGGGGATATATCTGTTGAGGCTGAGGAATCTTTTTTTTTTTTGCTTGTTTGTTTACTTTTTCGATTCACATCCCTACCAAAGTTCCCCTTCTCTCCCTTCTTCCCAATTACTCCACCCCCTCAACCTTCTTTCTATATCCCTCTCATCCACTCCTCCTCCAGTGTTTCTCTTCAAATACTGATAGGCTTCCCAAGGATATCAGCCAGTGAAGGTATATTAAGATGCAGTGAGACTAAGCTCCTCCTCTTGTATTAAGACTGGATGAGACAATCCAGTAGGAGGAATGGGTCCCAAAAGCAGACATCAGAATAAGAGACAGCCCCTACTATCACAGTTAGAAATCCCACAAGAAGGCCACACTGTACAACTGTGACATATATGCAAAGGGCCTAGGTCAGTCCCATGCAGGCTCCCTGGTTTTCAGTTCAGTCTCTGTGAGTCCCTATGAGCCCAGGTTAGTTGGTTCTGTGGGTTTTCTTTTGGTGTCCTTGACCCCTCAGGCTTCCAAAATCCTTCTCCCTCTCTTATAGGATTCTCTGAGCTCTGCCTAATGATTGGCTGTGATTCTCTGCATATGTTCTCATCAGGTACTGGAAAGCCTCTTTGACGACAGATTGGGCTAGGCACCAATCTATGAGAATAGCAGAATATCATTAGGAATTATTAGATTCACTTTTCTTTTTGTCAGTCATTTTTGGTTCTATCCTAGGTCTCTGGGGTATCCCACCTCTGGATTCTGGCCCCCAGGGCTAAGGTGCCTCTCAGGTTATGGGTCTCCAGCTGGATCAGTCATTAGTTGCTCACTCCCAAAATTTCTGTGCCATTTTTACCCCAGCACATTTGATATGCCAGACAAATTGTAGGTCGGAGCGTTTGTGGCTGAGTTAAGGTCTCAATCCCTCCACTGGAAGTCTTTCCTGGTTACTGAAGATGGCCTGTTCAAGCTCCATATCCCCCATTGCTAGGAGTCTTAGCTAGGGTCACCCTCATAGATTCCCGGGAGTTTCCATTGCTCTAGGTTTCTAGCTCATCCCAGAGATGCCTCCAGATTCCAGTTATCTCTCCCACTACTCTCTCCCTTCATCTTCCCCACACCTGATTCCTCCTAGTCTCATCCCCATTGCCCCTCCCAGGCACCCTCTCCTGTCAAATGGCAATATCCATTGTATTTCTGCTTCACAGTGAGATTCACATCCCTCTTCCCCCAAACTTTAGCCCTCCTTTTTACTTAGCTCCTCTGGATCTGTTTGTTGTAGCGTGTTTCTCCTTTGCTCTATGGCTAATATACACTTATGAGTGAGTACATACCATGTTTGTCTTTCTAGGTCTGGGTTACCTCACTCAGGGTAATCTTTTCTATTTCCATCCATTTGCCAAAAAATTTCCAATGTCATTGTTTTTAACAGCTGAGTAATACTCCACTGTGTAAATGTACCACATTTTATTTATTCATTCTTTGGTTGAAGGATATCTAAATTGTTTCCAGGTTCTGGCTATTACAAATAAAGTTGCTATGAACATAATTGTGTAAGTGTCCTTGTGGTAGGATAGAGAATCCTTTGGGTATATGCCCAAGAGTGGTCTAGCTGGGTCTTGAGGTAAATCGATTCCTAATTTTCTGAGAAACCATCGTATTGATTTCCAAAGGAGCTGTATAAGTTTGCACTCCCTCCAGCAGTGGAGGTGCTTACCCATATCCTCTCCAGCATGAGTTATCACTTGTGATTTTTTTTATATTAGCCATTCTGACTTGTGTAAGATGGACTTTCAATGTAGTTTGGATTTGCATTTCCCTAATGGTTCAGGATGTTGAACATTTCTTTGAGTGATTCTTGGGCATTTGAGATTCCTCTGTTGAGAATTCTATTTAGACCTGTACCACATTTTAAATTGGATTATTTGGGTTTTTAATGTCTAGTTGCTTGAGTTCTTTCTATATTTTGGAGATCTGCCCTCTGTCAGATGTGGGAGTGGTGAAGATCTTTTCCCATTCTGTCCTATTGCCAGTATCCTTTGCCTTAGAGAAGCTTTTTAGTTTTGTGATGCCCCATTTGTTAATTGTCGACCTTGGTGCTGAATGATTGGTCTTCTGTTCAGGAAGTTGTCTCTGGACCCTTATGATCAGTTGATCTTTGCTTTATGACCAGTTGTAGCATTCTGTAATGGTGCTGTCTATTGACCTATCTCTTTCCTCCCTGACTGAAGTGCCCCATATCATTGATAAGAGGCCTGATATCATTCTGATTTAGTTTGTATTTGTAACTGAGTTGGTATGTTTTTATGCAGTTTTTAATATCGATTCTTTGGTTTTAGTTTTAAGTGTTTTGTGTCTTAGAAAGGTCTTCTTTTTCTGGTTATGTGTATTTGGGTTTCTCAACACCTCTGTATGTCCATATCTCCACTTAAGTTTAAAAATATTACGGTATAATTTTTTTTTTAGCTTTACTGTGTGTTATGGGCATCATCTCCCCTACTCAGGTTTGATTTCATTGCCCTTTCCAATAGTTAATGAAATATCTGGTAATGCTTTATTTTAAAAATGGTCTACCCAGAGGTATGTGTTGGGTAGTTTTGTGTCAACTTTACACAAACTTGTGTCATCTGAGAGGAGGGATTCTTAATCAAAAAAATAATGCCTCTATAAAATAGTGCTTTAGCCTTGGTGCAAGGGGAGGGGCTTGGATCTGCCTCCCTGAGTGTATCAAGCTCTGCTAACTCCCTGTGGGAGGCTTTGCCTTGGAGGAGGTGGGAATGGGGGGATGGGATTGGGGGGAAAGAAGGGGAGTGGGAGGAGGAAGGGGAGGAGATCTGTGCTTGGTATGTAAAATGAATAGAAAATTTCTTAATAATAAAAAATTATAAAAAATAGGGCTATAGGCAAGCATGTAGGGCATTTTCTTAAATAGAGATTGATGCGGGAGGGCCCAGCCTGTTGTAGGTACATCCATCCCAGGACTGGTAGTCCTGGGTGCTATAAGAAAGCAGGATGGACAAGCCATGAGAAGTAAGCCAATGATCAGCACCCTTCTATGTCTTCTGCATCAGGTCCAGCCTCCAGGTTCTTATCCTGTTTGAGTTCCTATACTGACTTCTGTCAATGATCAACAGTGCTATGGAAGTGTAAGTCAAACAAATTCTTTCCTCCCAAAGTTGCTATAGTCATGGGTGTTTTATCACAATAACATTGACCCTAATTAAGACAATGAAATATTTCATTGACCTTGATTTTTATCCCAGTTATTCACTGTTATTCTTGATTAGGCTACTGATGATCATTACTCCTCTTTCCTATTTAGTTGGTTGATTCTTTTATTTCTCATATTTCTGAAGGGCTACTTTTGTAGAATGTCTGTGTTTTTGAAAATTACTTTTGTCTCCATGCTTAATTTCTCATATATTTACCTACCTTGTAATTCACTTAATGGATATATTTATCCACATATCTATGGAGATATTTCTCTTTCTTCTCTCTCTCTCACGCATATATGCATACATACATACATACAAACATATATGTGTGTGTGTGTGTGTGTGTGTGTGTGTGTGTGTGTGTGTATGTTGCATTGTGACTTACATATTCTCCACTCTTCTATTTCTTTCAGGTGTGTTGGTCTTATTAATGGGTAGTTGTGGTGATATATTGTGTCCCCCCTAATAAAGTGTATCTGAGGATCAGAAGAAAAAGCCAGCCACTATAGTAAACACAGAAGTCAGGCAATGGTAGCACATACCTTTAATTCCAGCATTTGGGAGGCAGAGACACTTCCAGATCTCTGTGAGTTCAAGGCCACACTGGGAATAGAGCCAGGTGTGGTGGCACATGCCTTGAATTCCAACACTAGTTAAACATAAAGGTCTGGAGGTCTGTACAGACAAACAGACAGGAAGTGACAGAGCTGGGCAGGAAGAGGAAGTGATGTAGCTGGGTGGGGAGAGAAAGTGAGATTGCAGCGATAGAAAGACATATAGGTGTGGGTATACAGGAAGTAGGTCTCTTTGGAGACTGAGGTATTGGTGAGGTAAAATTGTCTGTGGTTTGTCTTATTCCTCTGATATATCAGGTTTAACCCCAATATCTGGCTCCAGGTTTTTAATTAATAAGACCATTTAGCAATTCGTATCACAGGTAGTTTCCTCCTGGGCTTATGAGTTCCACTATCAATTTAGAGGTGAGAAGCAGAGAGTAGCATCATACCCAAATATTTGAGAACACACTGCATGATTAAAAGTGTAAAAAGCTACTGGATGCTTTATTTATATCCCCCAAAGATTCCTAAATAAAGGAACAAGAACATTAGTAGGCATGCTA
>CABHPH010144532.1:7502-15002 GCA_902168325.1 Peromyscus nudipes
CATTCTCTGATTCAAGTGCTTTTTTTTTTTTTGTCTTTTTTCTGGAACACATCAATGAAATTCTTTTCCCACTGCTCCTGGCAAAGCAAGGTCCCAGTGGGAGTTAACATCTAACAGCCCACCAAACTCTAGAACCACATTTAGTTGGTCATAGACCATTGCAGCCAATTAGGATTCAGATGTTGGAACATGAACTCTGAGATTTGAAGCCTGGCTCTGCCACTGGGGAACTGCGGACAAGGTACTCAACATTTTGAGCCTCTATTTTCTTGGCTGTAAATAATGCTCATAATGATACATCTGCCTTGTAAATCTAAGTAAACTGGCGTAGAGTGCTTAGTATAGTTCCTGACTCCAGAAAGTACATCCTAAGTGAGTTAGTCGTTGAAGATGGCATCACAGCAACCCAGAGTTCCCAAATGCTGATCAGAAATGCTGTTTCCAGCCCTCTATAAATCTCCCGTTTCTAACTGTGGGGCATTTTCCTAGGAAGGACTGTTCTTTCTCTGCAGTTATGGACTTCCCACCTGCTCAGAGAAGGGGTGGTTAAAAAGCTTCTTCCCTTTATAAACTGATAATAAAGGATCATTGTTTGGGTGTTTTAAATGTCCACACTTACGAAATCAAAGTTAGATGCCTTGGTGAACCACCAAAACAAGTTTAAAATTTTATGAAATGTTTTAATCTGAGGATGAAGATGATGACAACGTCATCAAGGAAAAGAATATCATTAAAACTCTGCTGTGGTGAAGAAATGACACCACAGGGCAACTTGAATTCTGAGAAAGAGAAGAGTCAAAAATAGAGAGCTGGGAATGGGAAGGAGGAGGAGGGAGAAGGTGGGAGAGGAGATGGAAGAGGAGAACACAAGTACAACAGATTGTGTGTCTGTGTCTGTGTGTGTGTGTGTGTGCGTGTGCGTGCGCGCCGCACACACACAAAACACTTATCTTTCAGTTCTGTCAGCATTCTGAAAACAGAATGTGATACAAAGTACTTTAGAAACGTCCTGTTGAGTGTGTGACACACATGAACATAATGTGTAATATGTATAACTCTAACATAAAAGGAGAATGAGGGATGAAGTGGTAGAGGAATACAGCTTCTATATGTCATTGGAGTTGAGTTTTTCTAAGTTTAAAGTAGATTTAGATCATTTAAGGTATACATAATAAGCTATGGAAAAATCATTTTAGACGATACTCTAGAAGTTATTAAAGTTGAAATAGGAGACAGGAAAATCCACTTAGTGGAACAGAAACTAGTGAAGTCGAGGGCTGGGAACGTAGCTCAGGGGTCGAACACTTGTCTAGCGTGTACAGTTTGATCCCATTGCTGAGAGGGGTGGGGAAGAAAAAGGAAAAATAAGACATGAGACACATATAAAACAAAATGCACACAGTTACAAGCCTAACCATATTTGTAACAGCAAATGAAATTAGACTCAACAATGTTATCAAAATGTGAACATTATCACTGTGTTATCAATCAAGATATAATTGAATGGTATCTATAATCGATATCCTTACATTCAAATGCAGAGATGAAAGAAAGATGTTGGGGAAAGAAATATCAGATAAACAGAAGCTCTGGGCACGTTGGAATAAACACACCAATGTCAAAAGAGACAGAAAAAGATTACCCATAAAGAATATTTTATAATGATAAAGCTAATACATTAGGAAGATCCAAGTTAACATATGCACCAAAGAGACCCAAAACAACATTAACCAAAAATCAACACAAATGTGGAAATAGATAATTAAACAATAACACTTTGAAACTTCAATCCCACACTTTTGATAATAGATGTGACAAATAGTCTGAAGAGCAACATGGAAATAGATAACCTGAAAAGACCTACAAAGCTACTATGCCCACAGCATCTCTAGGTGTCTCCAGAACTGTACACAGTATCAGAACACATGTATTGTCCTGTGAAGCTAGAATAAGCTCCCAGCCATTAGACAAGTCTTAACAAACATGAAAAGACTGAAGACATGCAATAGAATTGTCACAATAGGATTAGAAACCAACAGCATAAGATGCAAGACATTCACACGCAGTCAAAATCAAACAACTCTTAACCAATCAATGAGCCAGAAACAGAATCACTGGGAAGTTAAGAAAATATCTGAGATGAATGAGAGCAAAAACTCAACAGATGTGTTAGATGTCAGATATCTATAGCTCTAATACATGGTGTTTTAAAAGATAAAGATCGCAAATCAAATAGAAACTAGAGAAATCATACCTAGATCAAGTAAAATGAAGACACTAATAAGCATTAGGTTAGGAATGGATAAAGCAGTGACTGTAGCTATCAACAAATAGAAAACACTAAATACCACCAATTTTAGTTATTTAAAAAGAACAAAAAAAATCGGCAAACTTTTAGCCAAACTGATCAAGGAAGAGAATAAAGAGTTAAATTAGAGGCAAAACCAGGGGTTGGAGAGACGACTCCACAGTCAAGACACTTACTGCCCTTGCAGAGGACCAGACAGGGTTCAGTTCCCAGCATCCACAGATGGTGACAACCTTCTGTAACTCCAGTTCCAGAAGATCTGATGCCCTCTTCTGGTCTCCTCAGGCACTGCATATGCATAGCACACAGACAGACAAGCAGGCAAAATAGCCATGTGCTTAAAATAAAAAGAAATTAATCTTAAAAACAAGAAGCAAAATTATTGCTGGCAGAAAGGAAAGAGGAGCATAAGAAGATGTCATGAGCAACTGTCACAAAACAGACAAGTTAGAGGAAGTGGACAAAGACTAAGAAAGACAAAAATTCCCAAAACTTTCTCAAGAAATAGAAAAGCCTAAGGAATGTAAAACAAAAAAAGTAAAATATTCATTTTAAAACCCACAAAGCAATGCCCAGGCCTGTGTTTGTTGTTTAGTAAATTCAAACAAATATTCTGAAAAAAATGTATTTATACCAACATTTCACAAATCTTTCCAAAGAGGAGAATGGAAAAAGACCAAGTTGCTCTGTGAGACCAATATTACCCAAGTACCAGAAAAAGCATCTGACTAAGGTGTTAAAAATACACAGGAAACCTCAGGCCAATGTTGTTTGTGAATATATAATCAACAGTCCTCAGCAAGATTCTAATAAAATGAATCTAATATGTGAAATGGATTTTTCAGAGTGATCAGGTAGGATTTGCCCCCAAGAATGCCAAGTTGTTTAACATCCAAAAATCAATAAATGTGATAGCAGATAGAATCAATCAGTGAGTTAGTTGTTCAAAAAATTAAACAAGATTGGCAAACCCCTGGCCAAACTAACCAAAAGAAAGAAGACACAAATTAATAACAATAGAGGTAAAAATAGAAGACGTTACAACACATTGCAGTGAATAAAGAGAATCATTAGGGGGTACTTTGAAAACATATTGTCTTCCTTAAGGTTTCTATTGCTCTGATGAAGCACTATGATCAAATGTAAGTTGGGTTTGTTTCTTCTTACAACTCTCAAGCCACACTCCGTTGCTGAAGGAAGTCAGGCCAGGAACTCAAGGCAGGAACCTGGAGGCAGAAACTGAAGCAGAGTCCATGGAGAAAGGCTGCTTACTGCTCTGCTCCTCATAAAGTATTCAGTATGCTTCCTGAGAGCATCCAGGACCACCTCCCAGGGCTGATCACTCATGTCTGCTATGTGGATTCAGTCCTTTCTTACTCTCTTTTCTTCATGTTATACGATACCCACATAGACACAAGTTATGAGAGAAGATGTAAGGCTAATTGATTTCTAGTGCGAATTCTGTCATGGAATTTTTGCTTTGGGTGGTGGATAGATGCATAAAATGTGTCAGGTACTAAAAGTATAAAATTTAATGTGAAACTTCACAGCTCGTGTTCCCAATGTCAATTGTAACTGAAGAGCAGTTCATTGATGTTGGATCTGATTACTTTGGTATGTGATGTGTTTATTTACTTGCAAATTTTATAATAAAGATTATAAGTTTTAAAAGAAAAAAGGACAGAAATCACATCATCTCAATCCTTACAGGAAAAAAAGCCTTTGATAATGTTCAGCATTCTTTCATAATAAAAGCTTTGAAGAAATTAGAAATTAAATACACATACTTCAACATAATAAAAGTCATATAGAACAAAACTGCAGCTAACTGTACTGGTTGGTTTTGTCTGTCAACTTGACGTAAGCTAGAGTCATCAGAGAGGAAGGAGCCTCAGCTCCTCAGAAATGCCTCCATGAGATCCAGCTGTAAGGCATTTTGTCTTTTAGTGATCAATGGGGGAGGGCCCAACTCTTTGTGAGTGGTGTCATCCCTGGGCTGTTGGTCTTGGGTTTTACAAGAAGGCAGGCTGAGCAAGTGATGGGAAGCAAGCCAGTAAGCAGCACCCCTCCATGGCCTCTACATCAGCTCCTAACTATGGGTTCCTGCCCTGTGAGTCCTGACTTCCTTCAGTGATGAACAGCAAGCTGAAGTGTAAGTCAAATAAACCCTTTCCTCCCCAAGTTGCCTTTTGGTCATGGTGTCTCATCACAGCAGCAGAAACCCTAACTAAGACACTAACGTTATTCAAAGTAGGGGAAGCTTAAATCTCTAATCTCTGGAGTAAATGAGACCAATGTGGCTACTCTCACCAATCTTACAAAATATAGTACTTGAAGTCTTAGCCACAGTAATAAGGCAAGAGACAGAAATAAAATACAAATAGGAAGGGAAGATATCAAATTACCCCTATTTGCAGCTATGATTTTATATTTAAAATATCAAGACTCCACCAGAAAGCTCTTTCTGCAAAGTAGAAGGATGTAAAATCAACACACAAAAATAAGGAGCTCCTCTATCTACCATTAGCAAATGTGCAAACAATGAAGTCAAGAAAAGAAACAGTAAAAAAAAAAATTAGATGCCTAGGAATAAACATAAACAATGAGGTAAAAGATTGCCATCATGAAAATTTTAATACTGAAGATACTACTAGATAGGCAGAATTTTGTGAAAATGGCTTCATCACCAAAAGTAATCTAGATTCAACACTATCACTTCCAAAAGTAATCTAGATTCAACAATCACTTCCAAAATCCCAATGCCATTGTTTTTATTTAATATTTTTTCATTTTACATATCAACCCCTGTTCCCCCTCTCTCCCCTTCTCCCGCTCCCCCCACTCCCCCCCAATTCCCTCCTCATAGGGGGTAAGGCCTGGGTAGTCAACACAGGCTGGCACACCAAGTTGTGGCAAGACCAAGCCCCTCCCCTCTACATCATGGCTGAGTAAGACATCTCACCATAGGGAATGGGCTCTAAAAAGCCAGTCGTGTACCAGGGATCCCATTGCCAAGCGACCCACAAACACATCAAGCCACGCAACTAAGTGACGGATAAGCAGTCTACAATCCACAACCCCAGAGAATCTAGGTAAAGAGCACGGATGGCCTCAGGAAGGGGAAAGGATTAAGATCTCCTGGGTAAACTGGGAGGGGGAAGTAGAGGGGAGGGGAGAGGAGAGGAGATGGCCAAGTTGGGGATGGAGAGGGAGAACAGTGAAAGAGATATCCTGACGAGTGAACCATTAAGGGATTAGGGAGAAATCTGGAGCTGGGACAGGAACAAACGCCATTCTTTAACGGAACTAGAAAAAGAATCCTAAAATTTCTATGAATCACAAAAGACCCCAAATAGCCAAAACAATCCTAATAGAAAGAAAAATGCTGGAACAGGAGAAGAGGGCCCAGAAATGAAGCCACACAGCTACCTGCCCACGCGTGACTTTTGACAAGGGCTCAAGAACACTCAACAGAGACAAGGCATCCTTTTCAACAACCAGCGCTGGGAAACCTGGATCTCCATCCATGTGAAGAAGACTGGAACCAGAGGCCTCTCTTATCCTACACAAACATCATTTCAAAGCAGAGCAAAGGCCTTGTTTTAAGACATGAAACTTGGAAACTGTTTTAAAAAAAAATAGGAAAAACATTTCAAAATAAAGACTTGGGTTGGCAAGGGGGTTCCGAAAAGGACTTCAATAGCACAGAAAATGCATCCAATAATTGACAGGTGGAACTATATGAAATTTAAAAGATCTGGAAGGCAAAACAACTATCAAAGTGAAGAGGTCAGCTGCAGATGAGAAAAAATGTCTGCATCAGAAGCAATTATTACCCAGGATATAGAAAGAACTGAAAATTAAATATCAAAGCAATGAAATCATCAGACTAAAAAATTGGATCCCATGCACACACACACAAAAAATAAACAATCCTGAAACCAAGAAATATAAATAACTAATCAATATTTGAAAATGTGGTCAACATCCTTAGCCTTCAGGGAAAGCAAGTTAAAACTGCACTAACATGTGGGTTTTGGTTTTGCTCTTTTAAGGGGGGCTGCCACCCACCTCCCAAATATATCACACACGGAGGCTTATTCTTAATTATGAATGCCCAACCTCAGCTTGGCTTAGTTTCTAGCCAGCTTTTCTTATTTTATCTTATCCTGTCTACCTTTTGCCTCTGGGCTTTTACGGTTCTCTTGCTTCCGTAAATCCTACTCTTACTTCACGGCTTGCTGGTTGTGTAGCTGGCTGGCTGGCCAACCCCTGGAGTCCTCCTTCTCTGGATCCTAGCTTTTCTTCCTCCCAGTTTTCTTCTTCTATATATCCTCTCTGCCTGCCAGTCCCTATCCTTTCTCCTGCCTTGCTACTGGCCAGCTCTTTATTAAACCATTAGGTATATTACATAGGCACAGTAACACAGCTTCCCAGAGCTAAACAAATGCAACAAACAAAAGTAACATACCTTAAAATAATATTCCCCTGCCGGGCGGTGGTGGCGCACACCTTTAATCCCAGCACTCGGGAGGCAGAGCCAGGCGGATCTCTGTGAGTTCGAGGCCAGCCTGATCGACAGAGTAAGATCTGGGACAGGCACCCAAACTACACAGAGAAACCCTGTCTCGAAAAAACAACAAACGAACAAAAAATATTCCCCAACACTAACATTCCATTTTACCATAGTTAGAACAGCTCCCATAAAGAAAGCATAACAAAACATGTTAGTCAGGTGGGAGGCCAGAGGAACCCTATACACTGCTGGCAGAAAAGTAAATTGTGCAGCCACTATGGAAATCCATATGGAAGTTCAAAAGAAACTGAAGACAGAAACTCTCTAGGACCCAGCTATCGCATTTAGGGCCATAGTCCCAAGACTCTTAGCAAACATAGCACAGAGACAATTGCACATCTATGTTTACTACTATATAGTCACCAAATCCAGGAAACAGAACCAGCCTAGATGTCCGTCCACAGATGAATGAATAAAGAAAACCTGCTACATAGACACAATGGAAGCTTATGCAGCCAGAAAGAAAAGTGAAATCATGACATTTGCAGGAAACTGGATGAAACTGGAAAACAAAATGATAAGTAAAATAAGCCAAACTCAGAAAGACAAATACCACATATATGCAAAACTAAATTTAAAATTATACATAAGTGGATATCATGTATTTATGTATGTG
>CABHPH010144532.1:20002-25076 GCA_902168325.1 Peromyscus nudipes
TGCCATTTTAACAAGCCAAACCTTTTGAGGGTTGCAACTCCCCAGTTCTGTAACAGACATACACACTGGAGCTTAATGAAACAAACTGTAGGCTCCAGACCTGCCCCACCCCACCTGGGAACTACTCGGACATGTAGGCACTGAGGTCACCCCGGTGCTGCCCCTCAGATTCAGTGTTTTAGGAAGTTTCTCCACATGACTTCCCTGCATATTAAAATCTAGGGATCACCAACATGGGCCATTGGGATGATAATCATTTTAAGATTAGAATCAAATCTTAGCCTCATGCTTCCTAGCCTACTGCACCATTTAGAACTTGTTCAATGTGTTAGTTCCTCGGTGTTATTCTTACAAAGTGCCACAGACTCAGTGGCTTCAAACCAATTCATTGCCTTGGAGTCCTGCTGTTCATTAATCAAAAACTGTTATCACCGGGCTAAAATCGAGGTGTTGTCAGGGTAGAAAGAGTATGTTTCCTTCCACATTTAGCTTCCAGGTTTACCCCTGCAGTCCTTGGCTAGCCTCCCAGCCAGTTTCAAAGCCAACGATGTAGCATCTTTCAGTCACGTCCCATGAGCTAGCTCCCTCTTTCACGCAATAAAAACCTTGTCATTCCTGTGAGCCCACCTAGACTGACCATATCATCTCTGCCTCACTATCGCTAGTTTCATTAGATTCTCAGTGGTACCTTTTGCCACGTAAGGCAGCACATTGACTGTTCCACGGGTTAGGGCGTTACTCTCCCTGTGACACTCAACAAGTGTTTGCTGAACCCTCTTCAGATGGGATGACTGATGTACAGGGCATCACCCCCAAACTCCCACTTCTCAGGAACATCAGTCCCTTGCAAATAGCCAGCCTCCTATGTGTCACCCATCTCCCTACCACGGTTTCCCTTCCCATTTCCATGTCAGGACCACAGCACCCCACACTGGCTCCCTTCTGCTGCTCACCATCGCACTTTCAACTCTGTGTGCTAGGGATGTCTTTCTGTACGCTGTGAATGTGTTGCTCTGATTTGGTTGATAAATAAAACACTGACTGTCCAGTAGCCAGGCCACAAGTACAGTATAGGCGGGACAAGCAGAGAGGAGAACTCTGGGAACAGGAAGGCTGAGTCAGGAGTCACCAGCCAGACACAGAGGAAGCAAGATGTGAAGACAGAACTGAGAAAGGGTACCAAGCCATGTGGCTAAACATAAATAAGAATTATGGATTAATGTAAGTGTAAGAGCTAGTCAATAGTTAGCCTGAGCTAATGGCTGAATAGTTTTAATTAATATAAGCCTCTGTGTGTGTTTACTTGGGTCCAAGCAGCTGCAGGACTGGCTGGTGAGAGAGATTTGTCCTGACCATGGGCCAGGTGGGACACAGGAAAACTTCAGCTACATCTGTGCTCCATGAGCCGGTTGGTTTCAGCTCACACAGCTGTCTCCAGACCACTACAAGCACCTCCTTCTGGGGTTCTTCCTCCCACTACCTCCCTAGTGTCGTGGACGCTCCAAGCCACAGACCTGTCGACCCAATACCCACCTCCCTTCTTTCAAATCTTCCTGAATATGAATTAACCTTTTTGAAAAGACTAAATGGTACATTCTTAGTAAGCTATCGCCTCTCCACTCCCCTTCAAGCTCACATAAACCATGAGCAGAAACCACCAGTCAGTATAGTGTGCTGTGTTTACAACATTTTTCCAAGGACTCTAAGTTCCACATCTGAACAGGACTTCATTAATTTTTCTCCTTCAGGGTGAGTGGATTAAAGGACTAAAAACACACTAATTTAACCCTTCGTTGAAAATATAGACTGAACGAAATTGTCCATACAGTAACAGCCACAGGGTATTTTTAACTTGAAACGTTTAATGTGCTTTTTCCATGGATCAATGCTTCACCACAGTGCCTAGAGGCAGTGAGATTCGGGAAAGCCTGGGATGTTGGCAGGGATATGGGGAAAGCACACTGTGTTCTGAAAGGGGCCAAAACGTGATGGCAGCCTACAGAAACTCAAAAGACAACGTGGTTAGACGCAAAGGAGACACAAAGAGAAAGGGGACATCACTCTGACCCACACAGTAGGGCCCAAACTACCCCCAAAGTGCTCAGAGAAACAACAGAGGTAACATGAATGAAACCGAAACGTCATTCTGCTGTACACATGAAAATATTGATACTAATGATGACAATACACGCGACCTAACCCACTATTCTATCCCGTTACGTCAGAAGACTCCTGAAGACGCACAGCCTTGCTTCGTTGGTCTCACTACCCTACCCTACGAGCTGCTGACTGTTACCACGCTGCCACATTCGTTGTCTCGGCCACTTCAGAATACCCTTCTCCTAAATACTTCAGCGTGTATTTCTTAACAACAAGCAGGTCTGGGGGACTGGCTCAGCAGTTAAGAGTGCTTACTGCCCTCTCAGAGGACCTTCATTCAGACCCCAGCACCTACATCAGGCAGCTCACAACTACCTGTAACTCCAGCTCTGGGAATCTAACACACTCTTTGGGCCCTACAGGGCACTTCACTCACGTGAACATACTCCCACACAAACACATGCATTTATTTAAATAAGAACAAACTGAATCTTTTTTTTTTTTTTACAAAATAGGGGTACACTTCCATATTGCTAAAGTAGTTCTGAAAATCAGAACATTTAACACCAAAGATAACAGCTTAACCTACAGTTCATAATCCAATGCTGTCCATAATGTCTTTTAATACATTTCCCTCCCCGCTACAAGACACTGTTAACGACCATACACTCAGTTGTGCATGCCATCTCTTCTTGATGTTTTTTAAATCTGGAACAGTTCCCCGGCCTTGCAGTAGAGGTCAGCTGTACTATAGGACGTTCCTCAGGTGGAGCTTGGCAAATGGTTCCTTTCAGTTAGCTCCAGGTTGCACAGGCACAGCCAGAGAACACATGAAGTTCCAGTGTCCACTAGACAGCGCATCTGGAGACATCGCCGCTGCTTGTGTCAACTTCTATTCGTAGCTCAAAGTGATGTTCAGTGTCTCCGCGACATATCTATTCCCCTTTGCATACAGAATCTATGGAGGTACATCATGAGACTCTGCAAGCATGAAGGCCTACATATAAATTTACACTTACGTGGGGCATCCACTGAGGACTCAAGCCTGGGACCATCTTTCTGTACGTACGTGCGTGCGTGCGTGCGTGCGTGCGTGCGTGCGTGCGTGCGTGTGTGTGTGCTTGTATTTATGCATGTGTGTGTATGGATGTATGTGTACATATGTAAATGTGCATATGAAGGACAGAGGTCTACGTTGGATGTCCTCCTCTATCGCTCTCCACCTTACTTTTTGATGCAGGGTCTCTCACTGAACCTGGAGCTCATTGGTTGGGCTAGACTATCTGGCCAGCAAGCTGCAAGGATCTGCATGGATCAGACACCACTGCCCCTCTTCCAATGCTAGAGTTAAGACCCATGCTGCTGTGCTTGGCTCTTTATGTGATTCTGAGAATCCAAACGCAGGTCTTCATGTGTGTGTGCCAAGTACACTTCCAACTGGGCCATCTTCCCACCTTCCAGTGGCTTTAAAAGACTTATTTTTTTAGCTATACCCTCCTTCCTCATTTTTCTACTTCAGACAAGAAACTTTTTCTCACTTTATTTATTTCATTATCTGTTGCATGAATCCTAAATGGTCTTATAATAAAAACCCGGAGCCAGATATTGAGGTAAATGCTGAAAGATCAGAGAGACAAAGGAACAAGCCACAGCCACTTCTCACCTCGCCAACTCCACAAATCCTCAGACTGATTGCCTCTGCGTCCTCAGCCGAAAGGCTCTCTAGTTCCTGTCTCCTCACGCCTTATGTGCTTTCCGCTGCCCAGCCATTTCATTTCCTACCTCAACCTTCCTAGTGCTGGGATTAATGGCGTGTTTGCTTCCCAAATACTGGGGTTAAAGGTGTGTGCCACCACTGCCTGGTTCTGTTTCTCTTCTAGACTGGATCAATCTCATGTAGCCCAGTGTGGCCTTGAACTCACAGAGATCCAGACGGACCTCTGCCTCCCGAGTGCTAGGATTAAAGGTGTGTGCCACCATTGCCTGACCTCTAAGTTTAACTCTGTGGCCGACTCTGTCCTCTGATCTTCAGGCAAGCTTTATTTCTTAGATTACAAGTATCACCACAATTATCTCCAGTATAGACTCCTGAGATTATATTTTATTCAATGGGTTGCTTCCTTCTGTGTTCAAATTTTCCCCGACTTGGCAAGCCGGAAGCCATTCCAGCTGGTTCCTCTCATTTGACATGGCTCTGTCACTTTTTATGAGAACATCTTTACTTTCTGCCATAGCAATGTATTCTCACTAACCTCTTTTTCAGTGTTTAAATCAAAATGTATCCAAATTATAAAAATTCCCCACTTCAAGTAAGCTGACAGTCACACTCGTGAACACTTTTATGTAAAGTGAACTAAATATTTTATTACAGATTGACTTACAATTTTGTTTTTAAATAAAGGAACCACCATCTCTGTGATCATGTGTATTTACATGCCTCCCTCTTCTGACAAAAAAATTAAGCCCTTCAACATACAAATGTTTGGTTATAGCATTCAAACTACTAATGATTGGCTTTGTTATTACTTCTGTGTATTTGGCTGAGCCATAGGGAGCACTGTAACCTACCTCATCTTTTTCTGTCTTTGTCTCTTCAGCTCAGAAAGGAACTGTTGTGTTTGTCTCTGAAGACTGAGTAGGTGTCATTGTCAAAAGACATGTGCTGAGAAACACAGTATAGAGTGGGGAAAAGACACAGGCTTTGGAAAGAGACACGAGCTTGAACACGGGTTCTGCCACTTGGTAAATACAAGAACTTGGGTACAGTGTTACCTTCCTTGGTCTTTGTTTTCGTCATCTTATTCTATAATATATACTGCAAAGGTTTGTTATGTGGCTTGAAACACAGCTTTAAAACCTCCCAACTCAGACCCTGACACATAATAATTTCCCTTTTCATAACTCCTCAACTGCTTCCTATGAAACTCTAAAAAGAAATGTCACAAACTGTCTGACAGTGATGTTGTTCACTGAA
>CABHPH010144533.1:1270-25174 GCA_902168325.1 Peromyscus nudipes
CATGGAGGCAGACAGATGTGTTGCCAGAGCAGTAGCTAGAGTTCACATCTTGACATATAAGCCCTGAGTTTAGACAAGCAAGGAGAGAGGAACTGACTGGGAATGGCCTGAGTATTTTGAACCCTCAAAGCACATATAGGCCTCCTCTGAGAAGCCCAAACCTAATTCTTCCTCAACAACTATTGACCAAGCATCCCGATAGTTGAGCCTTTGGGAGCCATTCTCATTCAAACCACTGCACTTAGTGTTGAGCATAAAGCGATGTTCACATTCCAGCATGTTTGTAGCATGTGTGTGGGTGACTTTTGGTGTTAGCTGAGGAATAATTATTGAAGTTTTATATACTAACTTTTGTCATTTCTTTTTGCCTAGTGAAAGAGTGTGTGGATCATTTAAGTAGAGATGAGGATGAAGAGAAACTAGTAGCCTCTTTATGGGGAGCAGAGAGATGTTTACGAGTTTTAGAGAGTGTAAGTATGGGAACTTCATGAGGGAATTGTATCTAGTTGTGATTGTATATGCTTATAACCACCTGATGTTTTTTATACCAGGGAGTTTTACCTTTGTTGCTCTGAAAGGGTTCTTTTCACAACCATTTGTCAGTAAGTGAGCATCTAACCATTTTAAGGATGTGTTGTGTTGCTGGACATGGTGATACATGCTGTGCTCCTAAAATTGGGAGACTCGGGAGGAAGGATTATGAGCCCAGCATGAGCTACATAGATAAAAACCTGTCTCAAAACAAAAAGCCTCTATTTGTATATTGTTGCTTCAATGGAAGGTGCATACAGGTTTGTTTACATGTACCTGACTTTATAGTTTTCTTAATACAGAATTCTGTTTCCGGTAAATATACTAACTTGTTTGTAGAAAGCAGCAGACACAGCCTTGTTTTTGTTTTAGTTAATACGCTTTTGTTTATTTAGCTTTTGAGTCAGATAGTAAGCACAACTGAAAATATTTGACTTCCGAAAATAATACTGTTGGGTGACAGTGAGTATATTTTGTTCTTTGGTGGTTATGAATGACTTAGCCTAGTTCAATGCAGGCTACAATTTTACTGCCAGTGAATTTTAGAATGTATAGTTACTAATTAAGTATTTTGGCTAGGTACATTTTTTTTTTAAGATTTATTTATTTATTTATGTACACAGAAGAGGGTGCCAGATCTCATTACAGATGGTTGTGAGCCACCATGTGGGTACTGGGAATTGAACTCAGGACCTCTGGAAGAGCAGTCAGTGCTCTTAACCTCTGAGCCATCTCTCCAACCTGGCTAGGTACTTTTAAAAACATGGAGGAACTTTTGGCATATATAAAATTGAAATTGTTCCTTCTTTCTTTTAGGGTTATTTATTTAAAATATTTTAAATGGCTGAGTATGGCACACCTTTAATCCCAACACTTGGGAAGCAGAGAGGCAGGCAGATTTCTGTGAGTTAAAGGTCAGTCTGAGCTTCATAATGAGTTCCAGGATAACCAAAGCTACGTAGAGAGACCCTGTCTCAAAAAAAGAAAAAAAGAAAAAGAAAGAATATATATATACATACATACATACACACACACACATATACTAAGAAAATTATTTATTTATTTTTTTTTTTTGGTTTTTTGAGACAGGGTTTTCCTGTGTAGCTTTGCGCCTTTCCTGGAACTCACTTGGTAGCCCAGGTTGGCCTTGAACTCACAGAGATCCTCCTGGCTCTGCCTCCCGAGTGCTGGGATTAAAGGCGTGTGCCACCACCGCCCAGCAAGAGATAAAATTTAAAATAAAATATTTGAAATATATCATTAATTATGAGTAATTATGACAGTGGTGCATTAATTTTATGATAAATCAGTAGTTTTTAGTTGGGATCTCACTATGTAACTTTAGCTGACCTGGATGGTCATGTATGTAGACCAGGATGGCCTTGGACTTAGATAAGCCTGCCTCTGCCTCCTGAGTGCTAAAATTAAGGATGTGTGCTGCATTCTGAGTAGTAGTTCTCTTACTTTAAATATTGACCTTATAGGTTGCACCTATAGGTTATAAGGGTTAATTCCCTGTGTTAGGGTTTCATAAACTCTGCCGCTCAGCACCCGTTTTTTGCCCCAGTAAGTTTTAATGTGAACCTCAATATATTAGCAATTTTAAATAGATACATAGTGCAAAAATTTTTAAAATTAAAGCCAAGACAGAATCTTAAACAGCATTTTGTTTTTGTTTGTTTGTGTTTTTGAGACAGGGTCTCTATATGTAGTCCTGACTGCCCTAAAACTTGCTTTATAGACCAACCTGGCCTCAAACCCACAGAGATCCTCCTGCCTCTGCCTCCTGAGTGCTAGGATTAAAGGTATGTATTACCATGTCCTTCTGTTTAAACAGCAATTTTTAAAGTCAGTCATTCCAACAAATACACAATCCAAAGGTATACCAGTTTGATATACAGCAAGGAAACCATTAAAAGATTTTGTTATACTTAAGCAAATGACTCTGTTTGTTCGAGACCAGAAAATCTTATGTATATTGTAATTTGTAGCATAAAGCAGACTTGTTTCTTAGCTCTTTAAGAAACATTTGTTGGTGTGTGGCATGACAACAGGCATGATGCAAAATGTTCATGTTGTGTGTTAGAACCAAGTGAATTCATGAAAGGAGCCATGGGTGAGCATTTCTAGAAACACTTTGGATTCATTCTGCATTTGACTTTTGAATTAATTTTTGGTACTTGAGAAATTTTCTATGTTGCCAATCTTTGCAACCCCACATTTAATTACAATTCTGTGGGTCACAACTAGAGTTTAAGACGTTGTATCCTGCCCTGGTGGTGGTGGTGGTGGTGGGGGGTGGTGGTGGTGGTGGTGGTGGTGGTGGTGGTGGTGGTGGTGAATCTCTGTGAGTTCAAGGCCAGTCTGGTCTACAAAGCGAGTTCCAGGACAGGTTCCAAAAAAAAAAGAAGAAGAAGAAGTTGTATCCTTAGATGGCAAGGTCTATTTAATTTTTGTATTTTAAGGCATCAGGTAAAGTGTGCTGTTATTTATATAAATGAAAATTATGGATTGTCACAGTCATTTTATATCCTTTCCTTTTAGGTAACAGTGCATAATCCAGAGAATCAAAGCTACTTGATAGCCTATAAAGATTCACAACTCATTATTTCATCAGCTAAGTAAGTTTTTATAAGCCTTCTCATTATTTTTTTAAAACTAAGGAAATAAAGTTGTATTCTGTGTCTTCTTAAAATGTGTTGTCTGTTGAGATTTGTGAATAAGTACATTTTAGAGCAGAAGTTAGTAGTACAGATTCTGGAGCTTTGGTGAGAATTCAGCTCCTTCATGTTAGCTCTCACCCTGACAGGTCACTGTGTTGTTGCACGTTCTTTAGGGAAGGCAAGAATTGTGCCTTGCTGCTAGGGTAGTTTTCACAATCAGTAAATATCGTCACATATATCAGATACATTTCTACAATGTATATAATACATGTTTAGATAACAAACGTTTGTTAAAACTTTTTAAGGTATATATACAACGTATGTTAATGAGACAAGTTCTATTTTTTAAGGTCTAGTAGAGTGTTGCTTAGTGAATGATAAATATATTAGTCCTTTTATTTGAAGTGGATTGTAACTCCATTTCTGCCCTTATTTATATCTCATTTTCCAGATCTTTGTGTATTATCTCTCCTTGTCTAGCCTTCATCACAATTAGACTAATGCTGTCACCTTTGCTTCTGTGTCTCCAGACCTGGTTCTGTCTTATTACAGCCGCTTCTTCTTGGTATCGCTGTCCTCGTTTTTTGCTATCTCTGCCCTAGTTCTCTGGCCTTTATCTTAGCTAGCATTATGCCACTGGGATTTAACTTTCTCTGGGTCTCTGCTTTGAAAAACTCATCTTAAATTGCAATTCTGTATGACTCTTTATTGTCTTTGTATGAAAGGAACAAATGTTTCAGTGCGAATGGTCCAGCTTATCTGTGTTTTAACCTCTTATTTGGAGAATTTCAAACTTAGAGAAATGTAGACAGAATGGTATGATCAACTCTTACTATTCAGCTTGAATACTGTCTAGGCGAGTCCTGATTCTATCACCTCATCCTTTCTTATGTGTTATTTTGAAGCAAATCCAAGTGCTGTATCATCTCCATTTCCTGTTTTGTGTTCCTTTGGTGAATTTTATAGGACATTATCATCCTTAATGCATGTAATCCTTCCTTCCCAAGGATTTTCTTAAAAGTTAAGTCTGTTTCTGATTCCTTTTTTTGGAGGGGGGTAGTTGTGTTTGATTGATGCGTTTGTTGTTGTTTTTGATAGCAGTAGGGATTGAACCTGTAGTTTCAGATACACCAGGCAAGTACTCTATCATTCAGTCCAAGTCCCTGCATTTTTTTAAATTAACAAAAGGTATATTTCTGATTTTAAAAGTCCTTTCTTTCTTATACTTCTTAATCCCTGAGAATCGCCTTCGTAAGAAGTGTTTAGTATGACAGATTCCATCTCTTGCATAGGATTTTCTGGTGAAATATTTTTAGAAGTGATGATAAAAGTCAGAATTGAAGTTTGGGAAATAGCCCTCACCTGGAGCTTTTCAAGAAAACATCATAGATACTCAGTAATACTTTAGACAGTCAGTTTAGTTACTTACTAATAACAACAGGGAAATTCTGTCAACATCCTCAAACATCAGAAGAATAAATTATTTGGGTTTGACCTTATAAGAACATCTTCTTAACCAAAGAATTGTAGGCTATTTAAGAGTTTTATATATAGAATTTACTCATTATATATTAATAAGAAACTAGGAATAGATTAAATATGCTACATTTTTCTTTAAGGGTTTTGTGTGGTGTGCAGTTCATGAAAAATAAATTGACAGTCAGTTTACTTGATCTGTGTCACACTTGGGGGAAAATCCTAACGGATTTGAAGGTTTAAAGATGCCTGGGGAAGCTGGAGCAATGACTTAGCAGTTAAAGATTCTTGAGAGTATAGACTTGACCTTTGTTCAACGCCCAGAACCCGTGCAGAAATGAAGGAGCGCATCAACTCCACAAAGTTTTGTTCTGATCCCTGCATGGGTGATGTGGCACCTTCCGTACCCCAAACCCCAATCATACACACATAGTAAAAATAAACATAAAAATTACAGATAGTCTTCAGAAATAGACTGCTTTAGACTGCATACGTATTCATATGTGTCAAATCTTGGGAATCATTCATTGGGTATAGCTACCAGAAGACCTGTTACTTTGAATGATCTACAATTAAAAATAATAATTTGCCTTATTGTATGTCAAGCATTTAATACTCACCTTTACCAAGTGATTTATTTTAAATATGATGCTCTACCCGCTAAGAAAACATCCTCTTCTTTATTTGCTAAATGAGAAACAACTAAGTAAAACTGAAAAGGGCCTGTCATTGTTTCTTAAAGGCTTTTGTGTGTGCAGGTGGGGATGCATTGTGATATATTTTGTGTTTGAGATATGTATAACGTGTGACAGCTCCTGCAAAAGTAACAGGAGTTTGTTTTGTGAAGTTTTTTTTTTCGTTGTTGTGGTAGTAGTTTGATTTGAGATGGGATCTCACTCTTTTGTCCCAGCTAGTAAACTCCTGGGCTAAAGCAGTCTTCTTGCCTCAGCCTCCTCTGTAGTGGGGACTATAGACATGAACCACCATACTCAGCATGAATGAATGAACTTTTAACTTTCTTCAGAGAAAATTTAATGATGATCAAGTTCATCAAACTTTAACAACTAGTGAGATTATCAGGCATCTGTGGTAACATTTATTAGACATTAAACATTGTAACTTTCAAAACAGAAAAACCACAAAACAAAAAAACCCTGACTGTTTTTAGGCCCTGGTAAATAGAAACTTATTGTATAATTTTTATTATACCATTTTATTTTCTCTCAAGAGCATTACAGCATTGTGAAGAACTGATTCAGCAGTATAACCGCGCTGAGAACAGCATATGCATAGCAGACAGTAAACCTCTGCCGTACCAGAATGTAACTAACCACGTGGGCAAAGCAGTGGAGGACTGCATGAGGGCTATCATTGGGGTATTGCTCAATTTAACTAATGATAATGGTAAGTAATGTTTCTTACTGAAAAATTATATATTGCACATGGAAATAAGCTATTCTGTTTATGATATAATGATTTACAATATTCCATTACATAGTTGACTTACTCCTATAGTCAAAAGCTACTTTTAGGAATTGATTCTTAGAGCTGCCTAGTAAATAAGCCTCGAAATATCAAAACCACATATTTCAGTAAAGGAATAGTTAGTCAATTTAAAATTAATACTTATTTTTGTAGCTGGGTATGGTGGGCATACCTACAGTCCTAGCACTTGGGGAGGCTAAGGCAAGAGGAGTGCCAGAGGTTGAGGCCAGCTTGGGCTACAGAGCAGGTACCAGGTCAAGCAGGATTACAGAGTAAAACCAGGACTCGGGAAAAGAAAACAAAACCGACAAAAGAAAATGGTTTTAAATGTGGTGATTGGTGTCATAGGAAGATTTTCTTATTTCAGAGTGGGGCAGCACGAAGACAGGAGAACAAGATGGACTTATAGGTACAGCCATGAACTGTGTCCTTCAGGTTCCCAAGTACCTACCTCAGGAGCAGAGATTCGATATTCGAGTGCTGGTGAGGCCAAGTGCCACTTGGTGTTTTATTTTATCTTTAGAGGAGGAAACTTCATTTTAGTTTGGATTTAAGAATCAGTTATTTAATATATTCTGGGTTAGACTAGAGAGATGGCTGTTCTTCTAGAGGTTCTGAGTTCAATTCCCAGCAACTACATAGTGGCTCACAACCATCTATGATGAGATCTGGTGCCCTCTTCTAGCATGCACATAGAATACTGTATACACAATAAATAAATATAAATTGTGTGTGTGTGTGTGTGTGTGTGTGTATTCTGGGTTGTTTTGATGGATCCTTATGACCATACTTCTCCGTATTTTTCTATCTTACAAAGCCTCCTTTATAAAAATAAAGGTTTAAACTGAAAATGGTAGTTAATAACTGAGGAGCTAAGTGTGGCTCATGTCCATAACCCTAGCACTTTGAATGGTGGAGTAAGAGGATGGCCATGAGTCAGGGCCATCCTGGACTGTAGAAAGCAACAAAACAGTTCCTCTGCTGCCTACCCAAGCCAGCTGAAAGAATCTTGGAAAGAGCAGTACCTTGCACAGTGTTTTTGAACAGATTTACAGATGGAAAAAAATGCTGTTTAACATTTCATTTGACAATAAAAGTTAAAAAATTACATGTTATATTCATTAAGTTCTTGTTTGTGATAATTATATTTTTTTAATATTTTATAGGGATTGGGTCTACTGATAAATCTGGTGGAGTATAGTGCCCGGAATCGACACTGCCTTGTCAACATGGAAACATCCTGTTCTTTTGATTCTTCCTTCTCTAGTGGAGAAGGAGATCAGAGTTTAAGGCTAGCTGGACAAGTTCATGCTGTTCAGGCATTAGTACAGGTGAGAAGCAGTGACATAATTACATATATGTAAATTCTGCAGGGTCCACTGTTCACTCAGAAATGAAAAAAGTCAACTGACTTCTTCAGTCTGGATTCCCTGGCACAGTCCCTAGGACCTCTGGGATTCTTGATCTGGTTTTGAGCACTGCTCTTTTGTTTTTTCTAGGTTATTATCTTATACATACCGTCTTCAAAGTCTGTTTATTTAGCACATCTTGAAGGTCTGCTTAGTATTTGATATGGTAATTTTCATTAATAACTTGTTGCATTTCTCAATGGTGTGAATGGGTATATTAAGTGCTTTTTGTGTTGAACACAATAACAACAAAAGGAAAATAAAGTAACTGAAGGCAAGGAATTTGGTGGGTTCTCTTGACTGAATGGAATACCTAATAAATAGGAAACTCTATTAATAGTCTTATACTTCAATGATAAAAATGCAAATAATGTTAAGATCTAGTTCTTCCTGGGACCTTTTATATTTTTATATCTTTAATTTCTTGTAAAGAAGTTATGTTGCTTTACCTAGTGCAGTTCAGTTATTGCCTTTCCTACTGGTTAATTTATCCAGTATGCATAGGTTTGTTGATTTTTTTGTTTGTTTGTTTGTTTTTTAAATGGTAGTTTTTTTTGTTTTTTGGGGTTTTTTTTCCTTTAATTTTCTAGGTAGTATTACCTGCATTAAGGACAATTATGGAGACTTTCACTATTGGAAACAGTACATAAACTGTTACTAGATTCCTTAAATCTTACCAACATTTATATTTCAGTTTTGGCTTTTGGTAAAATGTAAGACAAGCTTTTTTAAAAATCAGATATGCTTATTTAAAGCAAAATATTAGAATATGTACATGTTGGTACTTGATCAATTTTTTTTAATAGAATTTCCATCCCTCTCCTTTCTCTAGTGCCTCCCACTTCTTTATCATTGGGGGTGTTGTGTGTGTGCATATAAATACAATCATTTGAAATCATTTAGTATTGCTTGTATGTGTTTAGTGCTGATCTTAGGTTTGACTAACTTACTGATGTCTTTTTAATGATTTTCAAAAACAATTTTTATCAGCTATTTCTCGAACGAGAGCGAGCAGCACAGTTGGCAGAAAGTAAAACAGATGAATTGATCAAAGATGCTCCCACCACTCAGCATGATAAGAGTGGAGAGTGGCAAGAAACAAGTGGAGAAATACAGTGGGTGTCCACTGAAAGGACTGATGGTGCAGAGGAGAAGCAGAAGAAGGAGGAGGAGGAGGAAGAACTCGACCTCAATAAAGGCATGTTTATCTTGAGTAGTGGTAGATCCACAGTGAGAATAATATTTTTTTCTTCTAAACATTTTGATTCATATATTGTTATAATTTAACAATGTCTTTATAGTTTATCTAGTTAAACTTTGGTAGTTCATTACTTACAAGTAATTCTTCCTATCAGTGAGCATGGTGTGTGTCATTGAGAGATCACTTTTCTTTCTTGGTGCTTCTCCTCCTTTATAAAGAGTAGCAGCTGAGCTGGACATGATAGTGCACAACTATAATTGCAGCAGTTGATAGGATGAGGCCAAAGGAATGTGAGTTGGAGACCAGCCTGGGTTATATAATGAGACCATAGTTCTAAGAGGGAGAGGAGGAATTTCTCAGATTTCTTTTTGTCAGTCTCTGAAGTATTTTGTTAGACTTTACTGTAGTAGTTCTCAGAGCTTACTAGGTAAAGAAGAAGAATACATACCTAGCTAGAGGCACGATTTTTACTAATGAATTATTTATTGACAACCTATTGTTTCCAGGAATTATGATACTTGGTTTATATACAAATTCTGCAAAATAGCTATTTGTAACTAGGCCCCCAAGGTTTTATTTTTTGTTTTTGTTGTTTAGTTTTTCCAGATAGGGTTTCTCTGTAGCCTTGGCTGTCCTGGAACTCACTCTGTAAGTCAGGATGGCCTCAGAGATCCGCCTACCTCTACCTCCTGAGTGCTGGGATTAAAAGGCGTGTGTCACTACCTCCCAGCTAAGGTTTGAAATTTAGTATGTTCAACTTGTCCACTTAGGAGACTGAGGTTGAGCCTCTTCTTTTTCTGTTAGGCTACTCCTCCCCTAAGTTCTGATACTCTACGAAAATTTTGCTCCTAAGAAACTTAGTTACTAAGGTTTGTCATAGTCTCTTACTCAGAGGCCTGTGGTTCAAACCAGATAAGCTTTGATAGTTTAGTATATATTATAATAATAGTTTTGGACAAACACAAAATTCAGAGGCCATAAAGGAAGAATTTACTTGTAACATTGTAATTTGGTGATACTGAATGTGGCGACGTGGTGATTTGATGTCATATATACAAACGTACAACCCAGTCAAATTTCATACTTAAAATGTACAGCTGGTGTATTCCAGTCACACCACGATATCACAGTCCAGCTGTGAGGACTGCTGCTGGGGGTTTTGGCTATTTGTTTTTTGTTTTGACTTTTAAAAAAATTATTTATTTATTGTTCTTAGCTCTGGCATTCTAAGCAGCTACTTCATTTTTACTATGCCTGCACATACCATAAAAATTGGGATGGTCTGTTCCTAAGCTGAAAAAAAAAAAAAGTTTTGTTTTCGCAGTCTTATTAAAAAATGATTGCTTATTGAGATAGAATTCATATACTATAAAATTACCCTTTTAAAGTGAGTAATACAATAGCTTAGTATAGTCACAGAATTGTGTATTCATTCCTGTTGTCTAATGTTGAACTTGCTGTTTCTTTAGCCCTAAAGAAACTATGTATCAGTTGGCAGTCAGCTTCTCCATTTCCTCCTCCCCATCACTGCCAATAGTCATCTACTTACTCTCCCCAACAATTTACCTGTTTAGGGAATTTCATATAAAAAGAAACATACAATTTTTTTTCTTTAAGGAACTTATTTCAGTTAGATGCATTTTTTTGGCATTTGGTAGAACTGTATTCCTTATTTATATAGTCAGACGATATTTCATTGCATGGTCTTACTAGGTTTTGTTTATCTGTTTGTCCATTGCTGAGCATTTGAGCTGTTTCTACTTTCTAGCTAGTACAGTGATATTGTTCTCCAGTGTGGTAGCAGCAGCCCATCAGCAGTGTGTGAGGGTTCCTGCTTATTCATACCTTCAAGATTACCTTGAAGGTGTTTTTTCATAGACATTTTGGTTGACGGAAAAGTTTTTGTTTCATTTGCAGCTCTCTAAAGACATTATGTGGAACATTTTCATTTGTTTATGGTCTTTTTGTGTCTTTGAAGAAATGATGTATTCAAATCCCTTGCCTACTTTTTAATCTGGTTATTCATCTTGTCATTAAATTGAAAGCCTTTATGTAATCTGAACATCTTATCAGATAAATGATTGTGTACTTCCACTTTGTTAGTGGTGTCTTTTTAAAAACCAATCTTTAAGTATGTTACAGTTTAGTTCTTATATTTAGGTCCCTATTGAGTTAGTTTTTATTAATTTGGGATACTGGGTTGTCCACGTATTACATTTAGTAGCTTTTAAGGTAATAACAGAATAATTGAAGGTGCAGAGTTTGTTATCAGTTGATACACTGTTAAAACTCTTTATTTAACTGTTCTCAGCCCTTCAACATGCTGGCAAACACATGGAGGATTGCATCGTGGCCTCCTACACAGCCTTGCTTCTTGGGTGTCTCTGCCAGGAAAGTCCTGTAAGTAAATAGTTCAGAAATGTTTTATGTATCTTTAAGAGATTGTTGTGCAACAGCTTCATGCCATTACCTGATGTATTTATTTACTTTTAAAATTTTCCCCATTCATATATACTTTTTATTTCAGAAGAGCTTTTGACTAATCATGAGGTTATTTAAACAATTTTATTTAATTTCCTATGGGGAAAAAAGTGTCAAGACTATGTCTAACTTTCTAGTGGTTTCCTTTAAAACTTTTTTAATACATTGAATATCTTTATTTCCTTTCCAATGCAGGCTTTCATAGTAAGATTTGAGATAGGGTGAATTGTTGGTCTTCATCGCTTTTTTTAAAACCTATGAGAGTCAAACTGTTGAAAATATTAAAAAGTGAGCTATTGGATTCATGGTGTAGCTCCATTACTAAAGTGCTCGCTTAGTATACAGGAAGCCCTGGTGTAGTCCCTAGTGCTTCCTAAACTGGTCATGGCAGTGTGTGCCTGGAATCCCAGGACTTGGAGATAAAGGCAGGAGCTTAGAGCCTCAGAACAAACAAACAAAAGAACAAAACCTAACAGGAATGCTTTTAATGTCATAAAACCAGGAAGGTTTGTGGGATGTTAAAAACTTTCAAATAGTTGTTGAACTTTCCAAGATACATTCTAAACTAAGAATGTGTTAGGTATAACAGGAAAGTTCTTGGTATGGATGAATGAGCTGCTGCTGTTACCTGTAGTAGGAGTAAAAGAAGGGCTAGTGTGAAACCTGTGCTCAGTTGGCCGAGCCCCTCTGAACCAATTTCAGGCTAGGAAAGTGGGATTACCATTAGTAGATTAAGTTAATCAGGAATTACTTCTGAGAAATACAGGTGTCTATATGATTAAACTGTCGCACAAAAGTGGAGGTTATAGCTATTGGACAGTCTGTTGCCATTGGAAAAACAAATATGATCTTAAGTTACCATAAGTGCTCCCTTTGAAATACGTGGTGGCACAGGTGGATAAGCTCAGTGGTTACCTTAATTTCTTAATTACTGTATAACTGTACTGAAATATAGATCTTGAAGTTCTGTTAGTCTGATAGGTGGCCTTCATTATGGGTGTCTGTAGTTTTCTTGTTCCTAAAAAAGAAGGTTCTGAATTTGTGGACAATATTGTGGATTCTTAGAACCACAGGGTGATGTATATGTTGCTTTGGTGATCCTTATAATTAGAAAACTAGATGCTTCCACTAATATAACATAAATGATCTTTCCCATTGTGAAAGTAGAAGTGCTGTGCAGTCAGAATTGCATGTGTTCTATGGCCCTGTGCTTAGGAAACCCAATAAAGTCTGGTCTCATTTTCTGTTGCCCACTCTACCAGTTTGCACCTGGCAATTTGCAGTGGTCAGTCTCCTCACTGCCCTTGTAGGTTCTTGGCCTCTGTATTCTTTGACTCTTGCACAGTGCCACAAGATGTAGCTAATTACCTAACTTCTCTGTCTTTGGCTTGTCAGCAGCAATGGAATGAATGATGGACTTACTTACTTGTTTAAAATCCCACAGTTAAGCCTGCTTCTTTAGTTCCCAAACCCTGCATCCCTGTTGTATAGGTATTAAGTTTCTCAAATAGTCCATGCTATATTTTTCCTTTTGTACTTCCTGTACTATAAATGTTGTAACTGTCCTTCCTACAGCCACTATAAATGTTTAGTTCTTTAGTGTGTTGATAAAGGATTTGAACTAATGAAGGCCTTTTATCCACATTGTAGGAGCTATTTATTCATTATTAGAAGTATACTTTTTTATTGAGCAGTCCTTCAGAGTTACCACAGCCATTATCCTGTCCACTGTTATGGAGGCTGTTTAAATGTAATGATTGATACTACTTTTGTAGCACATGATTATTTTAGCAGGTTTTTTTTTTTTAATTAAAAAAAAATGTATGTGGATGGATGTTTTGCCTGTGTTGTAGTTTTCTATTATTGTAAAACACCATTACAGCTTACAGTCCTCCATGAAGGGAAGTCAGCAGAAGCCATAAAGGAATGCTGCTTACTGGCTTGTTCAGTTTTCTTTCTTACATAACTCAAGGCCTGGGGTAGTGCTGCCCATGCTGGGTTGGGCCCTACCCCATCAGTCATCAATCAAGAAAATACCCCATAGACTTGTCTACGGGTCAGTCTGATGGAAACAATTCCTCAATTGCTGTTCTCTTCCAAGATGACTCTAGTTTGTGGAAAGGTGACAGAAAACTAACCAGCACAATATACATGTATGTCATGCATCATGTATGTGCCTGGTGCTTGGAGGCTAGACAGTTACAGATAGTTAGGAGTCACTATGGTGGGTGCTGGGAATCGAGCCCAGGTTCTCTGGAAAAAGCAGCCAGTTTCTTCACTGCTGAGCCTTCTCTGTAGTCTCTATTTGGGAGTTTAAACTCAGTTATGTGCTGCCTCTGCCTCCTGAGTGCTGGGATTAAAGGCAAGTGCCACCACTGCCTAGTTAAATTAAGCGTTTTTAAACATAATGAAATAGAAATTTTAAATCAGGTCATGTAATAGTTTCCTCTTA
This sequence comes from Peromyscus nudipes, assembly GCA_902168325.1. NCBI lineage: Eukaryota > Metazoa > Chordata > Mammalia > Rodentia > Cricetidae > Peromyscus > Peromyscus nudipes. The sequence goes on from CABHPH010144533.1 coordinate 14,969, forward strand.
CCAGGTTGTTTGTTTGTGTGTGTGTGTGTGTGTGTGTGTATGTATGTATGTATGTATGTATGTATGTATGTATGTATGTATGCTGCTTTTTGCTAATAATCAAGGGAAACTTCACCTCTTCTGGGATTGGCCCATAATTCATCACAAATGATATATTTAAAGATTTAGTTAATTCTTCTAATTTACTTCTATAGCATGGAGAATTTTCTTTGTTCTGTTTTATAAACAGCTCTGTGAGTATTCTCTGTCTACACATTCAACAGTGCAGTTTATTTCAGCCTTTTCTCTTTACAGTTCCAAAAATAAATATTCACAGATAGTCCTTTGTAGCTTTTGCTAGCTTTACTTTACCCTTTCTTTGTGTGGGTAGGGTGGTGTAGAGTGGGGAGTGGACCTGAATGTGCCTGCACATAGTTAAGTGAATGTGGAATGGATGTAACTCAGGAGTTCTGGGGTTCTTATAGATGTTTACCGTAAGATACATAGCAGGCCAACAACATTGGGTGGGTTATAGTATCTTTTTCTGCCACATGACTGATGTTTTTTAATGTTTCCTCAGATCAATGTAACTACAGTGAGGGAATACCTTCCAGAAGGAGATTTCTCTATAATGACAGAGATGCTTAAAAAATTCTTAAGCTTCATGAATCTTACTGTAAGTAACTTTTATTGCATATTGCAGTTTATATGAGTTTTTTATTATCCAGACAAAATCTTACATTGGAGCTCAGGCTGGCAATCTTCCTGCTTCAGCCTTTCAAGCACTGAAATTAATAGGTGTGGATAGTGGGACCTGGCTATTGTATGTGTTTTTAAATTGAAATGTAATACACTGAAACTAAAAATGGCCATAGAGAATGCCTATGTATCTGCTTTCTCCTTTTATTCCAACTGAGCTTCTAGCCTGTGAGGTGGTATTACCCACAAACAAAATATTGTGACAAAATGCTAGATTGTAAAGGCAGTGATACAATTTCAGGGTACTCTGATTTATAGTCTTTACTTCAGTAGCTTCTTTAGAAGGTAGACATTGATTTTAGTATCTAACCATCATTTCCTTCCTTCCTTCCCTTTCAGTGTGCTGTTGGAACAACAGGCCAGAAGTCTATCTCTAGAGTGATTGAATATTTGGAACATTGCTAGCTGCTTTACCTTTGCTTCAGGTGCTTGGTAATGCTGGAGCTATCCTTAGACAAAGAAAAGTCATGAAAGAAGTCCTTGAAGATATACCAAGAACATTCATCAGTATCATTCGTGTTTGGATTTTTATGACCACCCGATTTCTTCATCATCATGCATTCTGCATTTGCTAAATGACAGTTACTACATCAATCTGCAGCTATCAAAAATGAGGGAACGGTTCAGGCTGTTAACAATCCCATGCAGTATTTCAGTACACTTACTTGGCAGAATCTATCTATACCCTCCCCTTGGTTCCTTGCTTTCTTCTGAGCAAGGTTGAAAGGGGGAACTTGCTGCTGTTAGTGCAACTGCTGTGTATGTGGAGCCACTGTTGTCATGGCAGTCAGGTGCAAAGGCAGCTTAGCTACTGAGGTAGTGAATGTTCGAGGACATTCGAGACAACAGCTTAGTTCCTTTTTCAGGCTCATTTGCTTTTGCTTTTTGTTGAATGATTCCAATCGTAAATAAAGCTTTTAATAATTTTGTGAATTTTTTTTTTGTTGTTGTTCCCTGAACTACTGTCTATATTTAAAATTAGATGGAATCCAAAGACACAAGGGATTAATAGTATATTTTTTTATTCTTGATTAGGTTTGGGTGTTGAACTATTTTTCACTTCTGAGACCATGACCATATTCAATATCATACCATAACGTGTCATAGCTATAGGCACAAGAAAACAAGTAGCAGTTTGAGGGAATATTATATTATATAAGATAATGTGCCCTGTTAAAGGATTAAGCAAAAATAGACAAACCCAGGGTAGTTTACACTTAATGCTAGAGAGGCTCTTGAAACGTTGTTAAGTTTTGAGAGAACTTCTCTAGATATATTTTCTAATGTTCAGTACAGTAAATATAAGGAAGCTAAAACACCAATGTGGAATTCGTTTTTCCAGATAGCGTGTATATTCTTCTATAGAGTGACAGGATCAATTGCATAAGCGCAAAGCCTTAAAATTGCTGGTGTAGAGAAGACCCTTTTTATTCAGATTCTTTGTTCATAGAGCAGTTGTTTAGAAAACAGTTGTGGAACACACAGAACATGGTTTATAGGTTCAGTTTCATAGGTTTTTTGTTTGTTTTGTTCAGACCACTGGTTATGTTTTATTTTGTTTTATTGGGGTTTTTTTTCCCTTTTTTATTGATTGGCCTGAGGACAGGCTTTCCAGAGATGTTTCATTAATACTTTTAATTACCTTTCAGATAGTTACATCATGTTTCTTCATTGGATTTGTAAAACTTGAAGCCATAAAAATATTAGTTTGGTGTGTATTGGGGAAAATAGCTAAAAGTCTAATTTTGACTCATTTTAGACTTTGTTATTTCCTTGTATAAAGTAACAAACCGGGGCTCTTGTATCAGTGCCAGCTGTAATGTTTTTAAATGCAGTGGCTGCCTTCTATTGTCTTCCTATTTTTGATAATGCAGATTGTTGGGAAATCTATAAGGAAGTAACTGACTCTAGGCAAATTGTTTTCTTCCTTCTACCCACCCAGCCCCTCCCCATCACTTTTTAAGAACACAGTGTGCCAGTGTAATATGGGAAAGATTGAGATTGTATTTGCCCTGAGTACCAAACTAATTTAGCAAACTTTTTTTTTTAAAGCATACTGGTAAATAATGTCCACAAATTTATTTACATATATTTTAATTATTTTAAAATACATCGATATTTATTAATCATTGGATTTGGGGAACAGATTTCTGGTTGTGGCAGATGGTAAGGAACAGTAAACAGTTGGATGAGATCAATCAGGGCGAATTACATTTTTTCTGTTACACTGGTAATCATTTGATAATTGATTTACCTCAGTGTTTAACAGTTTTTTGTTTTGTTTTGTTTTAAAAATAATAACTAATTGTCAAGCACTGATAGATAGATGCAGGTTTCTGGTGGGGTGAGTTGTGAGGAAGATACACCTGACCGCCTGCAGTGCATTTGTGTGTCTTTAACCCTTGGAGAACTCTCATTTAGGGTACTTGAGGCTGACTTGCAAATTAACTAAAGTTTTAAGGTAACCTTTTTTCCATTGTAAATATTTCTGTAAATACTACCAGTTGGATATTAGAACAGTAGGATACTTTTCTGAATCCAATCCTATTTTTATTTTATACAGTATTTCTCAGCTGTGATCTTTGGAGCAAAAGCCAACGGCAGGAAAAAAATAGTTTGTACCAGTTTCATGAAGTATGTCTTTGGGTTTTTGTAAATAATTTTAACTCAAATAAAATTGCTACTTTAAATACACATGTTGTCTTTAACATAAGTCTATTGACCTGTTTTGGAAGAAGAAGTCGCAGAAACTAGATAAGGCCAACACTGTCAGTTGAGCATAAGTGTTTAGTTTTCTCAGATAGTTTATTATGTACTTCTAAGTACTGGTCTGAATGGATGTAAACACTTAGTACCTTGGGCTGGTTAGGGGTGGTAGTTTTCCAAGTGTATAGTTAAATCCTTAGCATATTTACTATGTTGCTTTAAATCTTTTAGCTTTTTAATCGTAACTACAAATTTCTTTGCTTTTGAGATTTTTATAGCCACTCTTTAGCTTAAAATTTTTCTTGTCAGCCTTTTAAGATTTTCACATTGCTCAAGCTTTCCTTGATTGTTTTAGTCACAAAAGTAGGTTTCTGGATTTCCCATCCACTCTACACACACACACACACACACACACACACAAAACCACATATAAGAGTGGTCTAAAGATGCACGTTCTAGACTTGGAACGACCTAAATCACACATGGAATTTGTTTCCTCAGCTCTGGTACTTGCTGCTAACTTGAGCAAATTCTTTAAACTATCATTTATTTAGTTTCCTTAATTGAAAAGTGGGAAATGGTACCTACCTCGTGGTTGTGAAGATTAAATGTATGTGAAACATTAGTATACTGTTCCAAATTTAATGTTTAGTAAGTGGCAATTCTTTTTCTCTTTACTATGTTCACTGTCAGAAAGTAAAAATGTTCTGAAAATGAAATAGAATAGTTGTGTCTCTTAAGGACACTTGTGATGCTGGTTCCTCACATCACTGGAGTTGGTGGTTTTGGCTTTTAATGCCAGAGTTTCCAAATTACTATTCCCAAACTTGGTTTTGTTAATCTCTTCTCAGTGACATAAAGCACGGGGAAATCAAACAAACGTTAGGGCTCCCTAAAATGGTTCAGGTTTTTTCTTAAATTAGAATGATCCAAAGAGGTTTGAACGACTCACTGTTGGTGGCTTTCTGATGGATATATAGCTAAGTAAGTTCATGTAGAATGTCTTTGAACACAGAAATTGAATAAATTCTCCAGAGTGTTTTGGTCAAACCTCTATTTCTCTGTCTTAACGTCTGTATATGTACAGTTTGAATACTCAAAATGCCAATTGCCGGCTTAAGGAACAGAAATAGGAAATCACATTTTCATACTACCAAATATTACATTCTCTTAAGAATCTGCTTCTTGATTAAAATCATTTTTACTAAGAATATGCCAAAGATGTCCACAAAATCTAGTGGTAATGATAATTTTATTAAATGTAGACACACTAAACACTCAGTTAAAGGCAGATTGTGAGGTACTAAACAAAACTGCACTGTTAGAGGATTTGTTGATTTAGTGTACGGAGTAGGCTGTGGTGAAGACACACATCATAATCCTTAGAGCAACCAGCACAAAACCTCCAGGTACAGTTTGAGTTTCTAGTGTAATCAAGGTGGACCACATGGAAAGCAGAGAAGGAAAAAGAGTAACAAAAAACTAGCAAGAAATACGTAACAGGACCGTGAGACGGTTCAGTGGGTAAAGGTGCTTGTCTCCCTCCATGCCCTACAACACAGGTTTAATCTCCCACCTGGTGGAAGAAGTGAATTGACTCAATGCAAGTTGTCCTCGGGCTCACAAGTAAATGAAAACAAGACATACAAGACCAAAGAAAAAAAAGGAAGTAGTTCTTCCATGCAAGAGGAATATGCCAATGATGTCCACTAAATGTAATGGTATCGTTAACTTCTTTAACTGTAGGTATACTAAAAACTCCAGTTAAAGGTAGAGATGGTAAAACTGAACAACCAAGAGACAATTTAAATACAACATGGAAGTTGAAAAAAAAAGATATACCATGCAGATGTTAATTAAGTATTGATGTAAGACATACTTTTTATTTTTGTCTTTGAGACAAAATAGTTTTGTAGTTTTGGAGCCTGTCCTAGAATTCTCTCTGTAGACCAGGCAGGCCTCGAACTCTCAGAGATGCCTCCCTGTAAGACATACTTTAAGGCAGATAGTGTTTTATTTTCTCCAAGAGGCATGGTCCTATACAACAATGTACTTTTTTTTTTTTCCGGTTTTTCCGAATGGTTCCTCTGTGTAGTTTTAGAGTACTTCTAATACTAGAGAACATTTGTAAGTATATGTTAATGAAAACAAGCATACAGGTAGGTGAAGTCACAACCATAGTTTCATATTTTAATACAGCTTCAATTAATAGATTTTTTAAAAAGATTACATATTTTTTGCATATATGCCTGCATGCTAGAAGAGCGTATCAGATCCTATTTTAGATGGCTGTCAGCTACCCTGTGATTGCTGGGAATTGAACTCAGGACTTGTAGAAGAGCAGCCAGAGCTCTTAACTGCTAAGCCATCTCTCCAGCCAGATTTTTGGTTTTTGTTTATTTTGTTTGTTTTTAAATGTAAACTGGTTGCTGTGGCACAAACCTATAATCCTAGCTACTCAGGCCATGTCAGGAGAGTAACATAAGCCTGGGAGTTAGAGGCCTGCTTGGACTATAACATGTCTCAATAAGTATGAAATTAAGTATGAAGCTACAGAAAGTCTGAGTGGATGAATTGCCTTAATCTAATACTATTTTCTATTGCACGTGAAAATTTCACCAAGATAATCTGAGGGCTCATAAAACAGGTTCTGATGTATTTCAAATGACTGAAATCTTACAGAGGATATACGTATAAATCAGCAGTCAAACTTTTACAAACAATATTCAGATATTAAACAATATACTGCCAGGCGGCGGTGGTGCACACCTTTAATCCCAGCACTCAGGAGGCAGAGCCAGGCGGATCTCTGTGGGTTTGAGGCCAGCCTGGTCTACAGAGCAAGATCCAGGACAGGCACCAAAACTACACAGAGAAACTCTGTCTCGAAAAACAAAAAACAACAACAAAAAATATACTTCAGTGTGGCATATGGGGCAGTCAGTGAAAAATCATAAAAACTAATTCTTGGCAATAAAAATACAACATATCAGAGGTATTTTTCCCACATCAAAAGCAATACTTAAAATTAAGGATATCATGTAATACAAACCTAAAATGAAAAAGATGAAAGAAAACCCAAAGTAAGTTTTTAAGAAAGAAAAATCAGATCAGACATCAGTTTAATAAAAAAGATGAAATTGAAAACCCCAAATTTTTTTTAAAGTTAAGCCCTTAGGACTAAACAAAAATTTACCAATATCAGGAATGAAAAATGAGATATACAGCCTATGGATATTCAAAAGAATATGGATATTCAAAACAAAATGTTACAAAGATACAAATAAGCTTTAAATTTAAATTTCAAAGTTAATTGAGAATTTTAGAAAACTGGCAAGGTGAGGCCATGGTTTGTGGTATACATGTATAATCACAGCATTTGGGAGGTGGAGGCAGAAGAGTCAAGTGTCAGAGGTCATGGTTAGCAAGATGGCTATATGAGACCTTGTCAAAAAATAAAGGGTGTGTGTGTGCAAAAACAAACATGAAAAACCAAGGCAACACCACCCAAAAGTTACTGCTCCCACAGAAAGGTCATCTGGTGAGAGATGAAATCCCAGACAAAGAACTGGAGTGATTCTAAGTACGTTCAATGAAGTCAAAAGAAGGTACACAAACAACTAAGAGAATACAGTTGGCCAACTGAAATAAGTTGATAGGAGTTATGTAAGAAGTCTATATAGAGCTAGGAAGACTGAAAACCTACTGGACATGGAAAGCATTAAGTTGAGAGGTTTCAGAAACCCACCAATAGAATCATCAAAGACAGGACTGAGTGCTGGGAATAGAAGTCAGTGTAGGTGAAATGCTCAGATAAAGATACAGTACAATAAGATAGATGAGACACTGTAAAAAGACAAATCTACAATCCTGGACCTAGAAAAATGAGAATTTCATGCTGAAGGCATGGAAAACATTTTCATTAATATAATTTTGTTGAAGTTTTTTCAAGTCTAAAGAGATGCCCATTCAGGTACAGGAAGCATTTCTAACACCATCCTCCCATGTCATAGTGAAAACAGTAAATACACAAAGTATTGGAAGCTTAGAGAAGCACCAAGTCAAATGTGAAGATGGACTCATGGGAATAACACTTATCTCTCAACAGAAAGTTTGAAAGCCAGGAAGACTTGGAATGATATATTTCAAGCTCTAGAACATAACAGTCAACTCACACTGCTATACCCAGCAATACTATCAACTGAAGAAGAAAAGAGCTTTTCATGATAAAAGTAAGGTAAAGAAATTCATAACCACTAAGCCAACACTACAGAAGATGCTTGAAGTAATCCTTCAGACTGAAGAGAAAGAAACACATCATTGAGGCTACAGGAAAAACAAAACAATGCAGGAATAATAATTAAGCAAATGAGGTTTAGGAAAATACTGAATGGTAAAAAAAAAAATAACAATATCAAAAGATAGACTGCTAGATTGGATTAAATAGGATTCATCTATTTGTTAACCCCAAGAAATGCACCTGACCATCAGAGACAGGTGTAACTTTAGTATAAAAAGAATAAGAGACTCTAAGCAAATGCTCTAATATCTAACAAAAATTGACTTCAAAATTAGAGCATGAGGTCCCTTCAAACTGTGTCTCCAGTTTGCTGCTTTGGGCTAGCTGGCCTGGGATTCTCGTTTCTGCCTCCCGTCTCACAGGAGTGCTGGGCTACAGATGTGTGTCACTGCATCGGACTCCTTTCCATGGGTTCTAGGAACCAAACTTCAGATGTAAGGCTTGAGCAGCAGGTCCCTTTACTCCCTGAGCCATCTTGTTGGTATCAAGACACGTTAAAATATATTGGTGGAAACATCAGGTAGGCGGGTACAACAAAATGGGGCAAATCTTTGCTATAGGTCTCAGGTATCATGACATTCTTATCATTTGAGTTGGTGGAAGCTAGAGGTCTTACATTGCACAAGAATTTACCTAATGGTCACAAGGACATTCGGTCACACACACATAGGACTTAAATGGCTATTTTGGGAATTAAGGTAACTCAAGATAATTTGGCTCCAGCCTATAACATTCCAACTCCCCACAATCACGAACGTTCTAATCAATCAGCCAGGTAGAATATTTAGCACAGATATAGTGTCCTCCACCCCACCTTCCCATCCAGGAAACTTCAGTTCAGTTCTCATACTAGAAGAAAAAGGTTTAAATCCCTGGCTTCAGAGATGCCAGAGAAGAGACTTTCCTCCTGGGAAGAGGCTTCACACAGTTCTAACAACGTAATAGGCATGTATGCCCCCAGGCCTTTGTTTCAGCCTGTCTATGAGACAGTAACCCTGCTACAGAAGAGGATGAGTAACCATAAGTCTATGTCTCCTCACTTTGACCAAACTGAAAAAAACATCAATTTTCCTTCACTGGGTTGTTTTCTGGTTTCTTATAGGAAGCAGTGAGCTTCTGAATCTAAATATCCCAGAGAATAGATGCCCGACTTGAACTCAACTGTTGGGTTTGGAGGGCACCACGTGCCCAACAATGTGCCTGTGCTCTCTTCTGCTATAGCAAACATCTTGGAAGGATGGACAGAGGGCATGCTGCTTGAAATTGTTAGTTGCCAGCAGGATTGAGCTTATGGGGTGCTTTTGGGGGAAGAAGCTGATACCTTTTAAATGACTAACATCCAGGGTGTTTCTTAGGAGTTTAGGTGTGGGGGTGGAGCTGATCCCTAGGATCAGGAACTGGGTAGATTCTTACCCTGATTGACAGCTGGATTGCTACCTAACTTTGGATGATTGCTCTGGCTTGGGTTATACATTCCATAATTTTAAGCATATGCACACCTATCATATGGTATGATATGATATCAGGTGGTAGATAGGCGATTTCCTCCGACTGATTGTTTCAAAGACTCCTCATTGTGCTTATACCATACCTTCCCAACTCTTCTACAAGGACCAAAAATTATAGAGAGTGGTAGGGTGCTGCCCTACCAGGAAGAGGAGGACACATTCTTTCAAGGGGAGTTTCTCTGGGTCCCTGGGACCTGACAGTTCCTGCCACCCTATGTCAGATCAGGTGTTTCTGACTAGCCAGTGTCCTATCTGTTGACTTTACTGCAGTCTTGGTTCTGAATACACAACATGCACACTTTGCACAGGCCATGCTTCATGCATGCATTGGCAAACACAAACAAAAAACAACAAAAACCCCACAGAAACAAAACCAAAACTTGCCTGAAACACCTCAGCTCATATTGGAGTCTATTGTAAGATGTGAATTGCCCTGCTTGTGTTATGTAATGTTTTCTGCTCTTATTGAAACTAACTTAATTACATAAAACAAATACTTTTACTATTTCTCATCATTTTCAGCACATCATTATCAAATCAGTATATCATTGGGTTGTCATATGCTAGAATGCTTAATTTTAAAAATTGCGGTTTGAGGGCTGGGGATGTGGCTCAGTTGGGAGAGTGTTTGCCCAGCAAGAATGGCCTGGGTTCAATCCCAGACCACATAGAACTGAGCACGGTGATAGACACCTATAACCCTACCTACTATAGTGCTTGGGAGGTAGAGGTAGGAGGACCAGAAGTTCGAGGTCATTGTTGGCCTGGGTTATAAGAGATCCTGTCTCAAAACAAACAACAAAAAAAAGCTCCCTACTGCTTGAGTGGCTGATTTGAGTTTCATTAAAAAATTTTTCAATGGGAGATCAGCAAGATGGCTTGAGTTTGATTTCTGGAACCCAAGTAAGGGTGGAAGCAGAAAACTGATTACTAAAAGTTTCACCACCACCCCCC
>CABHPH010144534.1:0-15648 GCA_902168325.1 Peromyscus nudipes
GCCATTCAGATATGAGGACACAGAGGCTTTCAGTCTGAGGAAACAAGATCAGCTGAGAAGTTGGCCAGGTGAGGTTTGCTGTGGCTTGTTCTGTCTCTCTGATCTTCCAGTGTTCACCCCAATAACTGGACTCAGGTTTGTTTTATTAATAAAGACTCTAAGATTCCTGCTACAGGTGCCATGTTCTTAAAATTACCTCCTAATATCTGGGGGCAATGTCATCTTGAGGGGACCCTAAATTAATTGGGATAATTGTCAAGTCCTGGGAGAGCTAGCTATATCATTTGTTGTCCAGTCTCTGTGTAATGGGAACAAGCAGGGTTTGTCTCAGGTCCTGGCTAGTGTAGACTGTGAGGCTGAATCATCTCAGCCAGCCCCCTTGAAATTGTGCTGAGCAGTTTGTAATCCAAAGTTGATCTTTAGGTGGTGTTTGTCAGCTTAGTGGTGTTACCATAGTCCAGGTGGAATCATCATTGTGGGACTCTGTCATCTTTTTGTAGCCTTCAGAGATTGTATTAGGTCAGATTATTCCTTTCCTTGGTAATTTTTTCCAGGTAGTACTCCGTTCTTCTTTGGATGCTTATTTGTACAAAGGTCTTTAAATTCCTCAAGATGGTTGTTTGAATTTTTCTGGAAATACAAAAACAAAAACCTACCTCAACTCTAACTTTGGGAAGTTTCCCTTTTGGCAAGTTATATCTGACCAAATGAAAAGCATTTGTTAGTCTTACAAGTTAGTTTAGATTGAATGGTCAGACTGGTTGATGAACTATCACCTCTTCTAATAAAGAGATCTCTCTTGTTCTAGTTTCTCCTGAAATTTTTCTTTCATCTTCTAAAGCTGTTTTATCTTCCAGAGCAGTATGTTTTTTATAATAAGCATTAGGGCCTTTAATTTTTCTGGGAAGGAATTTCCCCCATGGTCACAGGGAATGACTGAACTAAATTTGACATGGAGACCTGTGAGTGGCTCCCCCAAGGTATTTCCAGACAGCAAAGGGTTATCCTGTCTGTCCCTTGTTGATCTGTATTAATTGGTTCAATGTCTGCCTTTGCAACATCTTTTGCATACTCCAGAAGAAGAGGGGCTTCTGTTTGGATTATTTCTAGAAAAAAATTTTAGGAATGCTCTGTTTACAATCCCTTTTAGGTGACCTTGTTTGCCACAATTAAAATACCTGATGTTTTCATTTTTCTTCAAACCTCTGGAAATCACCTCTCCTATCCAAGTATGATCAGGGTTATGAGACTGAATATTGACTGTATCTCAGACCCATTCCTCTATGGGTGCTGATCTTACCTTAAAGGACTAATATCCCTTTTGCATTGTGAATTAGCATTTTCAAAGGCCAGAGATTCAATTATTAATTGTCTAGCTTCTGAATTTGGTATCATTGTATTTAGAGCTGAAGTTAATCTTTGTACAAAAAAAAAAAATCAGTGAAGGTTTCTTTTGGGCCCTGTATCACTTTAGTAAATGACTCAGTTCTCTTTCTGACTTCTTCAATTCTGTCCCAAGCATTCAAAGATGCTGCATGACATAGAGCCAGGATGTGGCCATCATATATAATCTGTCTTTGTACATCAGTATAATCACTCTCTCCAAGAAGTTGTTCTTGGGAGATTTCAATACCTCTAACCCTACTTCGTTGTTCAAAGGTCCTAGCCTCATCTTTCTACCAGGACCTCCACTGTAATTGAGGACCAGGTTCAAATACCGCTGTAACCAAATCTCTCCAGTCTTGTGGGACAATTCTGTTACTAGTTGACTATGAATTTAACATCTGCTTCACAAAAGGTGAATACATGCAATATGAGACTATCACTTCCTTAAAGCTCCTCAAATGTAACATTTCCACAGGAATCCAGTCAGCTCTTTCTTACACAGGCTTGGATACCTGTCATTTGGCAGTTGTTCTGGAAAGGTTACTGAATAAATTAAGGTTGGTTGTTTGAAAACGTTGAGCTGTTCCTCTCTAATTTTATAGTGTATTGGTGAGATTGTATTGTAGCCCACTAGGTCTCCTAAGTGGCTCTACCCAGCAGGACTGCATAAAAGGTTGATTGGACCATGGGCCTGAGTATCAGGTGTTTGTAAGGGTCTGCATTTGACTGTAACTAGCAAGGGAGAGGTCTTTTGTTCCATCCTTTGGCATTGTTATATATAGAACATTGCAATCAAGTTCTGGACCAGTAGATAAGGATCCAGGCCAACCTGAGTTTATCCTGTGTTTCCTCTCTGTTTCTCTGTCTATTCTAAGTCTCTTATCTCTCAATCCTCAAGAGTCCCTGGGGTAAATAATTGTGGGGGCTGGTCTCCCACAAGGGTGGTTCTCCTTTAAATTCCTCAGTCTAGGTCTAAATATCTCTATGATCTGTTTTAATATGTTTTTCTAAGGCCTGTATCTTGGCACTCATATCAACCAACTTTTTTAGAGATAAACCAAGAATTATCAAACATAAGAATTATCAAAGTGATAATTAACATTATGTCAATCTCAGCTAAGTTGATTGTTCCTTCATTTAACTGTTTCATTTTTAAACCATGCATTGTGTAATCATACAGAGACCTAACTCCCTCCCTCATAATGGTGTTTCCCATTTTTTTAATGTGGGAAAAAAACTGTCTGCTGTGGGATGGTCTGTATGTCAAACATGTTGCTTATTGGTCAATAAATAAAACACTGATTGGTCAGTGGTCAGGCAGGAAGAAGTATAGGCGGGATAAGGAGGCGAGAATTCTGGGAAGTGGAAGGCTGAGCAGAGACACTGCCAGCCGCCGCCATGACAAACAGCATGTGAAGATGCCGGTAAGCCACAAGCAATGTGGCAAGGTATAGATTTATAGAAATGGATTAATTTAAGATGTAAGTACTAAGCCGGGCAGTGGTGGCGCACACCTTTAATCCCAGCACTCGGGAGGCAGAGCCAGGCGGATCTCTGTGAGTTCGAGGCCAGCCTGGGCTACCAAGTGAGTTCCAGGAAAGGCGCAAAGCTACACAGAGAAACCCTGTCTCAAAAAAAAAAAAAATGTAAGAACTAGAAGCCTGAGCCATTAGCCAAACAGTTTAAACAATATAAGTCTCTGTGTTTACTTGGTTGGATCTGAGCGGCTGTGGGACTGGTGGGCGGCAGAGATTTGTCCTGACTGTGGGCCAGGCAGGAAAACTCTAGCTACAACTGTCTTTTTTAAAAACTAATTCTTCCCCTTAAGAATTCAGTTGTCTCACCAAGTCTGCTGACCAGGACACTGAAGCTGACAGTGTAGTGTGAGGCTGACTGCTGCTGTGTAGAACAACAAAAGGAGCCTGAGCAGGTGTCAAGGAAGCTGCCTAGTGTGGCAGCAGCCTGAGGATGGGGTCCAAGGAAAGCCCACCACCCCCTGGGGAAGAAGAAGCCAAAGAGCCAGCTGTCTGCATGGGGAACCAGGGAACCTGCAAAAGTAACTGACCTTGGCATTTGGAGCCCAAGTGCCTGTGGAGTGTGCTGTAGAGAGACTGCAACAGAAAAATCCCAAACTCTCTCAGAGGGCTTGGGAAATAAAGAAAGGAAAACCTAGCTGGTAAGGTGGTGACTCTGGCAGGAGGCCCCACGTGCAGCTCTGCCATGTGTCATTGGCCTCAAAGCCACAGGCCAACAGCTTTTTTGTGAATTGGTGCCCCAAAAGTTGGATGCCAGAGGAAGTGTGAACCTAATTAGTCTTATTAAATAAAAACCCAGAGTCAGATAGTAGGGTGAAAGATGAAAGAGCAGAAAGCCAGACACTAGAGAGCTCTCACCTCTATGAATTCTCAGACCTAATGGGGTTAAAGATCCTGTCTCCACCCACCTTATATTTCTATCTCCACCTCCCTAGTGCTGGAATTAAAGGCGTGCACCACCACTGCCTAGCTCTGTTTCTCTTTTAGACTGGGTCAATCTTGTTTGGTAGGCCAGCTTGCATTTTTTTCCCAGGGTACTCTTGAGGAGAGAGGGATAAGAAACATTAGGTAGAAAGATAGTGGGGAGAGAAGACAGTCTTTGTAACAGGCTCCATAGATCTGCCATTTCAGTGAGTGCCATTGCTAGGGGGCTGTAACACTTGCTCCTAGAGGGTCCTAACACTCAGGAGGACACCACTCCCCCAAAGTCACCTTTCCCTCCTGGCCTGGAACTCTCAGCCATTCCAGCCCAGTGGCAGACAGTCACCAGTCAGGGGCCTGTCCCTTAACTCATTACAGCTCCCCTGAGTACCACAATTCACACAAATGTTGCTTAGACTTCAGTCCTAGCCACAGCAGCACTTTAGGTTAGTTTTCCCCTAGAAGTCTCCCAGGGCAAGAATGGAATTACCATTCTGGGCTTCTGTAAAGCGCTTAGGAAAAAAAAAAGGAAGAAGAAGAAAAAAAATCTTACTGCGCAGCTATTAGGAACCATCTCTCTTAAAGGAGCCATGCATTGATTTTCCGCTAATCAAACAAAAGTGTTGTGGCTCTGGGTTCCGTTTCATTGCAGCTTTTCTGGAGGAAGTCAGCAGCTACAGTATCATTACAGCTGATATTTCTCCGTTCCACACATCATACCACAAACTCAGGCAGCCGGCAAGCTTCACATGGTGACTGAGGGTAAAAATTTCCCATGTTTAATTTTTGACGCTGGGTCCTAAGATCGCCATGAGCTGTTTTAACGACGCCTTGTCTTTCTATTAGCCCAGTCCAAGTTCTTTATTTGCCTGTAAGTTGTTTTGTTTTTTTACACCCAAAGCAACTTCCTGGTGTTAGGACCACTTTTTTTTTTCTTGCTTTCTAGAGGGTTTCAAAGTGACTTGAGAAACGTCATTAGCATTTTAATTGCCTCCTGGGAGGCAAAGCGGTTTGCCTGTTTCCTCTTCTGAGAGGCAAGCTAAGCTTTCTAACAGCATTTGGGAAAAAGCGATGTTTGGAGTTGAAAAGGCAGAGATTTTGGACAGTGCAGTACCAGCAGTATTTCCCTCGGGGCTGCTTGTCTATACTGCCTCGCTTTTATGAGCCAAGGTTTCCAGGCAGCCCCTCCAGGTCCAGAAGAAAACCCTACTGCAGCCGATTGAGGCCACTGTACACTGCACTCCCGGTTCCGTTCACAGGGTCTGTAATCATACTGAAGTCAAAATCAAACTTTTGCACTTTTGGCAAGGGAGGTTTTTGTCTTCCCTAAGCTCACATTAGGACAGGTGTACCTCCCTAAACAGACTCTTCACTTGGCACTGTCTCTGACCGCACACAAGCAGACAGTTCCTCCTCCCCCTCCTCGGTACACACTTGGACACGTGCTTGGTGTGAGAAGCAAAAAACCTTTCAGGGCTTCGCTCCCCCGCCTCACTGGGTCAGTGAAAAACAATGGGAGTACTTGAAACAAGAGTTATTTTAGAAAGATCGTTTCCCCATAGATCTCCTACTTGTCTCCTCCTCCCAGATGCAGAGTCCGTGACGTCACTACCGTCACTATCTCTGCTCAGGTTCTCTGTTAGCTGCTTTCTGTTCTGGGGTTAGGGGCTTGAGTCCCTGCTTCTGTAAGGCAAATTCTGCCCCAACATTTCCCGGGCTGCCATTGCAGCTGCTGCAGGAACTTAACCCTCTCTTCATTGCAGGGACGATTTCACAGCCTCCACTGCTTTCTCTGTGCAGCAGCTTTCTCCTGGGTCCTGGGTCCTGAGCCAACTCTGCCCCAGTTCAGGCCCTACACTAAGAGCCCCATGCTCTTCTCCTGAAGATGATGGGCAGCTGAGCCTCCTCTGTGCTTCTGCACATGCTCTGCCCCAGCTGCTTTTCTAATACTGGCTTGAAGGGGAGACAGGAATAGCAGAGAGAGTTTGCCACCTTCCAAGAGGGATTTAGTTTTGTTCTTCGTTGTTTTTTCTAGGGCAACTACAGGTCACTTTCCCATTCTGATAGATGTTCCCTCCAGGTGAGTCTAATTTTGCCTTCATGGAAAGAAAAAAAGATCTGAGAAGGAAAGACCTGAAAAGCTTCCAGTTTTTTTGAGTAAGAGAAATTGCTAGATTTTTCAAGCCCGAGACAAGTTTCTCCCTTGTCTCATTTCAAGACTTCTGTTCCTTAAATTCGGCTTCATGGCGGCGAAGGAACTGATCCTGGTTGTGTGGTGTTGTGAGAGTGTCTGCCAGAGGAGTGGAGGGATTTGTTTCATCTGTGTCCACCTCAGGGAAAGTTCTCCCCTGCCACCCAAGGCTTAAATCTCAGCTGTCTACAGGCCAAAAGCTCCCGCGGGAATCTTCTCCTGCCTGTTTTCGTCATAGTATTTTTTCATGACTCCAATTCTTCCCCAGGAGTCTGCATTCAGAGTCCCATAGTTTGGAGAGTCAAGAACACAACTCCTCTGTCTTGTTGCCTTTCTTATTCTAAGTTATTTCCTACACTATATTGCTATATTCTATCTTACTCTTTTTTCCCTACACTATATTCCTATATTCTACCTTACTCTTTTTTCCTATACTATATTCCTATATTCTACCTTGCCCTAAATTTTTTTCTTACCCAATATTTTATACCTAATCCTATATTTTTACTTAATTTTTATAGATAGAAATTGAGAGAGAGAGAGAGAGAGAGAGAAACCTAGATAGAGATACTCGCTGCATTCTAACTTCTCACTTTGATTTTTCTTTCAACCACTTTACAATTTTACTCCCGAAAATAGAATACCCCCACCTTCACTTTTACTATAAAACCGGACATGTCCAAACTGCTTCCCATGGGGGTTCCTGAACCTGTGCCCCACATTCTGTCACCAAGTGGGAGGCCAGCTTCCACTTTCTCCCCAGGGTACTCTTGAGGAGTAAGGGATAAGAAATATTAGGTAGAAAGATAGTGAGGAGAGAAGACAGATAGAAAAACAGGATAGCTTCAGGAGGGAGTGGATCAATATCCACTGGCCCCTTCTGTCTGTTCAAAAGAGCTTTTTATAGGAATGCCAAGGAATGGGGCAAAAGACCTCCCCCTAGCACAGCAAAGTGCAGACCTTTCCAATCACCTGGTGACCACACATGTGGTCAAGCCATCCCTTATTGCAGCCCTGCTGGGTAAACAAGCTCAGATCTCACTAGAAAATCTCTGTGGGGCCCCACATCTTGTATAGCCCAGGGTGGCCTTGAACTCCTGATCTTCCTGCTTCTTCCTCCCAAGTGCTGGAATCAAAGGTGTGTGCAACCACTGCCTGGCCTCTATCCTTAACTAGTGGCTAGCTCTGCCCTCTTGCCAGGCAAGCTTTATTTACCAAGCCATAAACAAAATGCCACACAACATTATACTCTTTTGGTATCTGTGCACAAGTGTCTTTTTTTCATGTTCACTTTCATCTGAGTTTTATAATATTTTACAGTTGTTCCTCTATCAGAAAGTTGAGTTTGGTGAGGTAAGAAAATGATTTTTCTATCTTTCCCTACAGAATAGTGTTCATACTTCTCCTGAGTCTATAAGATGGTATAATGTATTACAATTGTAGTTATAAGTAATATATAAAAATATGTAATAATATATTAATATACTAAGTGCATAAATATATTATATAGTCTATTAATATAATAATTTATATTAAGTGATATAATGTATTACAGTTGTTCCTCTATCAGAAATTTCAGTTTGGTGAGGTGAGAAAATTATTTTTTCATCTTTCTCTACAACATAGTGCTCATACTTCTTCTGAGTCTCTAAAATAAATTTTAAAACTAATTCTGGACTACAGTCTCTATGTTTCCTTTATCTTTATCTTTTCCACATTTGTAATGACTGCATAAACACGACTTTCAGATTTAGAAAACGCTCTCTGAGTTTCCACCAATGTGTCTCTGTGGTTACATTATTGTCACCCTAACCTGGAAGGCTCCTGTCACTTTGCTCTTCTGCCTGTTGACACATAGGAAGGGGTGAGTTCTCATGACATATCAGGGGAGTTTCAGCCAGAATATCAGGCTCCAGAGAATGTTCAACCTGAATGCTTTCCACCATTGCAGAAATTTCATCTATTTATTGGAAGCCTGAGTTACCGGAACTGGCCCAAGACATCTGCTAAGTTATTCTACCCACTTTCTACAGGATTAAGTTTTCACTATGTTTTTTAAACCTGGTGTTCATTTTTTCTCGTGTTAAAATACTTCCTAGTTTTTCTATTAATTTCTTATTTAACACGTAGTTATATGAAGCATGTTCTTTGACACTGAAATGTTTGAGGGTTTCCCACATATCTTCCTGCTATTGATTTCATATTTATTGCTGTTGTGGTCAGAGGGCATTTTTTATTTATTTTATTTTGTATTATATTTTATTTTATAGCAACTACTTAGTTGGTCTTTTTTTTCTCTTTGCTCTTTGGGGGTCAGCCACCCGGCTCCCAAATAAATACACAGAGACTTATTCTTTCTTACGAATGAATGCTTGGCCTTTCCTTGGCTTGTTCCTTGCCAGCTTTTCTAAACTTAAATTATCCCATCTACCTTTTGCCTCTGGCTTCTAACTTCTCTATTTTCCTTTCTTTACTTCTTACTCCAGTGCTGGCTGTGTGGCTGGGTGGCTGACCCCCTGGTGTTCCAGCTCCTCTTTTTCTCTTCTCCTCCTCCTTTTCTCTCTCATTTATGTCTCTACCTGCCAGCCCCGCCTATTTCTCTCTCCTGCCTAGCTATTGGCCATTCAGCTCTTTATTAGACCAATTAGGCAGGCGAAGTAACACAGCTTCATAGAGTTAAGCAAATGCAACATAAAGTAATGCAACACATCTTTGCATCATTAAACAAATGTTCCACAGCATAAAAGACTGTAACACATCTTGAACAAGTATTCTACAACAATCTACCCTTTATATATTTTAAACTCTACTTGGTGGCTCAAAAATGACCTTTCGGAGTGTCACACCCCTTCAATCCCAACACTTGGGAGGCAGAGGCAGGTGGATCTCCATGAGTTCAAGGCCAATCTGGTCTACATAGTGAGTTCCAGGACAGCCAGGGTTATGTAGTGAGTCCCTGGCTCAAAACAAAACAAAAAAACACAACAAAACTGAGAAGAATAAAGAGCCTTCTTGTGGATGTCCCACATGAATTGAAACAGAACATATATTCTAGAAATGTTAGCCAAAGAAACCTGTTGAGTCTCCTGTGCGAATCCCGATTTTGTTTTTGTTGTTGTGAACTTCTCTCAACTACTGAGAGAAGAGTACTGACGTCCCCAGCTGTAATGACACATTGGCACATTTAAGTTTACCTTTCGTCTATGCATCTTGAAACTTGTGACTTCTCATTTTATGTAGGGTGGCCACGCCTTTCTTCTGTTCTTAGGAAAAAGTGAAGTAATGATCCTGCCCTTCCTCAGAGGAGTTTCTCATTCTTTTTAGCTCAGTTCACCTAGCTGGCTGACTTATGGTCTCAGTTCTCTTCACAGTTCAAGAAAAGGAGTTTTCTGTGACTGGAATGACTTTAATCATTGTTCAAGAAGGATGGAATTTTCTTGTAGCTTTTTATAAGTATGACACCACACCCAGTAGAACTTGCTTTTAAGAATTGTCTTTCCCTACATTATTTTAAAAAAACTTTTCTCTTGTTAGTCCTCATAATAGCCATGGCCCAGTAATTGGAAACTGAAGCCCCCCAAAAGCCCCCCCTAAGCAAGGCAACTTGATTTAAAAATTAGTCTAAAGAAAGTGTTTCTTGTGTTAAGATTTGAGTAGGAGGTTATCTGTCTTAAAAAACTATTTTTTCATACATCATACCTCATTTTGCAGTCAGGCATTAGCCTTCTGCATGGTGGCAGTGGTTCTCAACCTGTGGATCAGTTTTCCTGCATATCAGATATTTACATTATGATTCATAACAGTAGCAAAATTATAGTTATGAAGTAGCAACAAAAATAACTTTATGGTGGGGATCACCAAAACATGAAGATCTATATTAAAGGGTCACAGTGTTTGGAAGGTTGAGAACCACTGGTCTAGAGTGAGTGTGGTGTGCCTAGTGTGTTCATGCCATTAGTAGCAGTACTTGATTTGGATTCTCAGATTTGAATGTCTGAAGCTCCCAGGTTACTCAGAAGAAACTCATGTGACATCAGAGTGATACTAGAGATGATTGAAATTTATAATTATAATGCACCCTGCTCTACTTTCTGCTCTATTTCATTGGTTGTACAGAGAAGCGTTAAACGGTGAAGTGGTTTTTTTCTGAAGAAGGCCTTCCTAAGGAAATGGAAGACAGCTTTACTAGAAATCAAATAACTTGGGTCCTCTGCAGAGTTGACACTTTGGGCTAATTTTAAAATTTAATCTGTCTGTGGGACAAAGTTCTCTGCCTTAATAGAAAAGTCACCTGTAGCTTTTGGTCTTTCCTCCTACAGCAGCACTTTCTTCAGAGGAAGAGAGAGATTCCTTAGACTCCGGAATTAAGCAACTTCTTGAGTTTGAGAAAGTAAAACTCAGAAGTTTTAGAGGACAAACCAGGTGATAGAAAGGAAAGACTCTGATTAGTCTAGATGCACAGAAGATTTCAGATCTGTCCAGAGGTCTGCAAGCTGTACAGTTTCAACTATGCTGTTCTTTGGGTTACCACTTGTGTTGAGGTGGGCTCTGCAGTGATGTAGCTGCTGTGAACTCATCCCAGCTCCTGTAAGTAACTCCACCACACTCCTGTGAGTAACCCCAAAGAAAACCAGTGGTTCCCAAGTTGGACCTTTGTGCTGTTGGTAATTCTGTCTGTCATAGGTTCACATTGTGCTGAAAGTGTGTGTGTGTGTGTGTGTGTGTGTGTGTGAAAGAGAGAGAGAGAGAGAGAGAGAGAGAGAGAGAGAGAGAGAGAGAGAGAGAGAGAGACTGAGTTACCCAGGTAAAATCTCTAGTACAACACCAGTTTTCATAAGACCCAATCGGTTTGTGTGATCATGTCTTGGTTTGATATCAGCAGACAGAGTGAAATAGTGTGACAGGCTTTGTCTGCCCAGCTGTTGTTCTCCTGGGTGTGTGGATGCTGGCTTTGTGAAAGACACTGTAGAAATGTAGGGAAGGACAAACTTTACAACCACTGATCAGGCCCCAGTCTGGAGTGGAGGTGCAGGACACAGGGAATCTGAGGAGGTGGGCTTATCTGGTTGTTTGAAGAATGGTTCTCATGTATTTGAATGCTAAGTCATCAGGGAGAGGCATTACTTATAAGGATTAGGAGGTGTATCCATGTTGGGGTAGGTGTGGCCATGTTGGAGGAAATGTGTCACTGGGGGGGGGGGGCTTTGAGATTTCAAGGGCCCAAGCCAGGCTCAGTGTACCCTCTTTCTGTGCCTGTGGATCCTGATGTAGAATTCTCAGCTACTTCTCAGGCACCATGTCTGCTGTGTGATGCCATACTCCCTGCTATGACAATGGACTAAACCTCTGAAACTGTAAGCAAGCCCCAATCAAATGCTTTCCTTTATAGGAGTTGACATGGGCCAGGCAGTGGTGGCACACACCTTTAATCCCAGCACTCAGGAGGCAGAGGCAAGTGAATCTCTGTGAGTCAGAGGTGAGCCAGGTCACCAGAGTAAGTTCCAGGGCAGTCTCCTAAGCTACACAGAGAAACACTGTCTCAAAAAAACCAAAGGAAAAAAAAAAACAAAAGAGGAGTTGGCATGGTTATGTTTTCTGTACACAGCAATAGGACACTAACACAGCTTATATCACTAAGACAGGTTACATCTCTGCTATTCCTTTGGTAGATAACTTCGGCCTTTGTGTCTCAGGATGCTCATCTAGAAATTTCCTAACCTTTCCCTGTAAGCTCTTACATTCTGCATTTTCTTAGACTTTGCTTTTGATCTGGTCTTTAGGAGTCTGGTTTCACCAAAAACTCTTGACTGAGAAGAGGCCCAGTGGTGGAGTCCCCCATGAGAACCCGGACACAGGATCCACAGTTGAACTGTGGGTTGCACACCATCAGCCCTTGAGTCACTTCTCCAGCTCCCCCTCTGTGGCACACACAGCTTGTCTTCTAAGCTCTGGCCGGCTCCACTCCACTGCTGCTGCTGTTCTTGGTGGTCATCCCATGGTCCTAGCATCTCCAAAATGCTGGGGTCTTCTGCTGCAACTGCACTTTCACTAGGAGCCAATCCTGGGCTCTCTTCATGGACTCCAACTATACCATACAGTGCCAGCCTCGCCTGCTGTCCATGACCCCTTCACACCTTCAAAACCAGCACCACCTGGGTGGACTTTACTAAGTTCAGGTGCCAGCACAAGGTACAACCTTGGCCATGTCTGGAACACAGCCTTTGTATGCTGAATGTCAGGAAACACTTCCAGAAGACTTCACCTCAAAGATGCTGCTCTCTTTGTAATCACCACTAATTGACCAGCATCGCGTTCCTCAGCAAAGATTTCAATTTAATAGTTCTGGTATCTTGTTAATCACAGCTGATTCTGCAGGCCCAGATACCCAGAACCATTGATTCTCCATTCAAATGGCCCAGTAGAGTCTGCTTTCCTAAAGTTCACAGGCCAGGCCTCCATTGTTTGCACTGCTCAACGTTCTTATCTTCCAAGTTCCTAAAGATTGGCCCAGTTAGCTCTCAACACTCAATGGCTTTTCTAGCCCAAAGTTACAAAGTCCTTCTACAAACCTCCCCAAAACCTATGGCCAGGTGGTCACAAAAATACCACACTATCTTGGTAGCAACTTGTCTTAGTTAGGGTTACTGTTGCTGTGAGGAAACATTATGACCAAAGGAACATTGGGAGGAAAGGGTTTATTTGGCTTCCATTTCCAAATCAGTGTTCATCAGTTGAACAACGTCAAGACATTACTCAAACAGGGCAGGAATCTGGAGGCAGGAGCTGATACAGAGGCCATGGGTGGGTGCTGCTTACTGGATTGCTCCTTATAACTTGCTCAGCTTGCTTTCTTATAGAAAAAAAAAAAAAAGGACCACTACCATTGCCCGGGTACTCTCCCAAAAATCAGGAATTAAGAACATGCCCTACAAGCTTGCCTACAGCCTTATTTTATGGAAGCATTTTTAAAACAAGTCTTTCTCCTCTCAGACAACTTTAGCTTATGACATAGAACCACCCAGTACATAACTTATAATTACCAGTTTTATTTGATATTGCTATATTATCTGGCATCTTTGTTAAGTTCCTGTGAGTTCCTTTCAACATGCTTCAATAGTACATCGCTACAGATAATATCATACCTGGGCATTACAATCCACAGTCATTAAAACGATGGGTTTAGCTTTTTGAATCATTTAACTTTATTATGAAATTTGCTATAAGACATCCCCTGTGTTTAATAATATTCAAGCATTTATATCCTTTTTAAGAAATTTATTAGAGGGCTGGAGTGATGGCTTAGCAGTTAAAAGAACTTGCTGCTCTTGGAGAGGACCTGGGTTCAGTTCCCAGTACTCACAACCATCTGTAACTCCAGTTCCAGGGGATCCGATGTTCTCTTCTGGCTCTGGAAGCACCAGGTACACGTGTTACATAAAGACATAATGTTACATTATTCATACACATTATAAAAGTACAACTTAGTCTTTAAACAATGTCATAGCACATTCATGACTCATAATAATTGGCTTTCACTATGGTGTTTTCATAAATGTGAACAAGACATTTTGATCATATCAACCCTTCTATTTCCTCTCATGTCCCCTTCCCACCTCCTCCAGCTCGCTTCCTCTTCCCAATTACTCTTCCTCTACTCTCATCTGAGTGGTTTTTTTTTAGATTATTATTGAACCAATGAATCCATTTGGGGTTATTCATGAAGTGAGGGTGAGGAGCTATTTATAAGAACATGGGGTCCTTCCTAGACTCCACACCACTGAACAAAATGTCTCTCCCCCTACAGCACCATTAACTGCAGATAGATTCTAGGAAGCTCTGGAGCCTCATGAGTCCCCCTCCCTCCATGAAGGGAAGGTTGACAGGCCTGCTCTTATGCAGGGATCATGCAAGGACTCAGAGCTGCTGAGAGTTCAACAGTTCAACAGCCATGTCTCGGCTGGAAAGCAGTGTTCTCTCACATCCTTCTCCCCCTCTGTGAGAGGTTTCCTGACTCTTGGATGGGGTGATGGAGATGTCTGGTTTGGTGTATATTCTTACCTTCATGTCTTGGAGCTCATCCTCCTGGGACAACATTTTGCTGGCATGGTTGGGGAACTCTTCACTTGGCTCCATGGGCCTCTCTTTCCTCTGTGGCTTGTAGCAGTTGATGGAGCAGCAGTTCATGGGCATCTGAAGACTTCTTACTGTAGAGGTTTTGCAGTGAGATACAAAGCTCCAGACTGTGAGTCTGAAAATAATTAGCCCTTTACCCCAGCAGAGAAGTCTGCAAGTCACTGCTTAGCTTGTACCCCAATGTACCATGGGAAATACTGCTGAGAAATTAAGGTGATTTAGAGTCCCAGGACAGACAACCACTTCTCAGATAGGGCCATTTCTGGGGTCAGAAGCCACACAATTGCATGTGGCACAGAGGGAAGTGAGACAGAAAGAATAAATGGGCAGTCCTAGTTGATTATATGAAAATACATTTGCAATGGTTTTGGGATGAGTGTGTGCTAAGATTCCCTCTAAGGGCCATGACAGGAATGCATGCAAGTGAGGTGTCTGGAAGCTTGTTACATTCAGTTCTCATTGTCTGAGACAAAAGTAGTATACTGAACTGGCAGCAAGACTGTCCAAGGGTCATCATGGAGGGGGGGAGAAGATGCCTTTTCAAGCATGAAGACCAGAATGCACATCCTAGATACTCAGTGGGGCATCTGTTCCAAGTACTCAGCAGAGTAATCCTAAGAGTCCAGATTGAGACCCCAGCCTGCTCCTTACCTCCTTGGGATTTCCTCTTCACACACCTCCAAATGCAAATAACAAAGGCTATGATAATGGAGATGAGTCCCAGGGAGATGAATACTTCCTTATGTGGAAACTTGGTGGTGGGTGGAAGCTGGGTGGTATTTATGGTGGGCGGAAGCTGTGTGGCAGATGGAAGCTGGGTGATATCTGGGGCCCTTGATGTTGATCCTTAAAAAAAAATCAGGAAAATTATGGATAAATCTAAAAACACACCTCCATCAGTACCTTTTCTCCCCAGGCAGTCCAAGGAACTCATGTGTAATAACCATTTTACACTTCCTGAATAGAGAGGGCAGGAGAGTTGTGTGTACGATGCCCTTGCAGAGTTTATTTCATCACTGAAGAAGCAAATGTCTATCAAACCATCAAGCAATGGGACATATTTACTGCAGGTAGAACTTTCTGGATGTTGAAACAAGTGATGGAGTTTAATTGTGCCAGAGAAAGATAGTGAGACCTTTCAAAGTGATGTGGAGCTGGTGCAAGGGCAGCTGTAAGTGAGGCAGAATGGGCTGGAAGTTTACAGTGATGCAGACAGACTTGGGGCCTCTTAGCAGGCAATGTAGTGCTGGGGATATTGGTTACTAGGGAATGAGTAACATCGGGAGGTGAGATGGGGAAGAGAGATCCATGTGGTCATCACTGGATCTCCAGAAAAGCACACTACCAAGAAATCACTCTCTTACATCTATCAAATTTGATAGAGTTGCCTTCTGTTAATCTAAGTAATACCTACTTGTTCTTTCCCAGGGGAGCTTTATGAGTTTCTCAAGACAGGAACTCAAACATCCTGTGAAGGTCTTC